>OVBX01006877.1:0-10037 GCA_900406325.1 Erucastrum elatum
GCAAGGTACAATATAAATAGTATTTGATGATATTTACGGAATATATATGATTGATAATTAGTAAAAAGGTTCTTACTCGCTTAACAAAATTATATGAGACACCATACTTTGTTCGTAGATAATAATGACTGTAGTTGACAAAATTAAATGATCTTGTATATTACACAATAATTGATTTGTTTCGAGATAGTGATGTTAATTTTTTTTTTTGTTTCTTTAGTAATTTGTCTGAGTTGATAAAAATGACTAGTGTCTCTAATCATATATTTTTCAGTTTGAAATGACACAACAAGAACAGCAAGGTACGGAGTAAAGATAAAGAAAGAAAAGTGAGGAAAGAATCACTTTGTCGTGACCAGATGCAAATTAGTAACAGAGAAATTACATACAAACGATAAAAAAGACTTCGTTCCCTCTAACCGACCCAATCCGCTTGTTTATACTTTATTTTATCGACCTTCATTATTATACTGTTTTGGTGAACGTTTATTACAAAGTCTTGATCTGGTATTGCAACAGTAGCATCGTTTATATGCATATCTGACTCTTGAGGCGATTAAAGCCTACAAATCACAGTTAACTAACCATGACCACTGTACACACATCAAAACCTGGATTTCCATTCATAAACCAACGTATGCATACTATATAGAGTAGATACGTCTGTAATTTGATTACTGTCAAAACGAAATGTGAAGAGATATAACTTTTGTGCATATGCAACAATGGTGATTGCTCTTGTATAAATAGCTCCCCCGTGGTTTCTTGTGTAGTTGTATTCATCAGTCAAAACAAGAAATGAGAATCACAAGCTTCTGAAACTTTCTTAGGTACCAAAGAGATGGCCCTCAAACTTTTACGAGTAGTTTACACTTCTTCATGGTTTCAAATAGCTGGCGGCTAATCTTCTTCTCATAATAGGTCACTTCTTGAACATTTCCCATATTCTACATCCAAAAAAGTAGTATTCATTGGCGAGCCAAAGAGCATCTGAAGAAGCAAAACAATGGTCTGATATTAACACATCTACAGTTCAACATCTAAGTACGGGTATCAAAAGCAGAGACTCTGTTTTCAAGATGGCAAAGGCTTTCTCTAGAGTATTTTCTGAAACGTTCTTGTTTGCTAAAACCACAACAAAATTCGCTAACTGCATCTAACATGTCCATTGTACAGTGTAAGTAATGAGTAAGTGCATGTCTCTTTCCTGTCAAAGCAAGTTCTTCATAATTTAAGTCACATAAGCATATACAAGAAACCAAAAGCCAAAAAGTAGCAAGATATTATATCATCAAACCCTAGAGAAATAAGCTTCAGTATGTATATACTTAGGGAAAATCATGTTAATATCTCAGAATCTCAAAAATTGCAATTTATGTTCAACAATTTTCCATAAGCTCACAAGAATGTGTATGAAACGCCACACCAAATAGAAATCAATATCCTAAATCTGAGAAGAGCCTCTCAAGGAATCATAGATCATTCACTAATTAATGATCAATACATAAGCTCCCAAAACCAAAATCCCCAAAAAAAACTCTGTCCATTTCACTGCATTGGAAATGAGATTCAAAATTACAATTTAATTGTTAATTTCCAAGAAATGTATCGAAAAATCTGGATCAAACTGAGATTATAAAAAGTAACCAATCAATTACTAGTTTTTTTTTTTTCCGGAGATTCCTAAATAAAAGCAAAGTATCTGACACAAGCCTTAAGAAGATCTGTGAGGCACGAAGA
Organism: Erucastrum elatum; assembly: GCA_900406325.1. NCBI lineage: Eukaryota > Viridiplantae > Streptophyta > Magnoliopsida > Brassicales > Brassicaceae > Erucastrum > Erucastrum elatum. The sequence goes on from OVBX01006877.1 coordinate 1,741, forward strand.
TGGCCATCAACTCAGCCACAAGCTCCTTGTCATCATCATGCTTCATCACATACTTGCTCAAGAAAGCTTCATCAGTAACCGCTAACACAGGAGACAATGGAGGGAGTTCACTTCCAAGCAGTCCTTTTTCCATGAGAGCTTTGATCACATAACACCTCGGGACAGTCCTCTTCTCCAAATTGTATCCAAACACTGCAGGGTTTGAAACAACAGCCTTTAGTGACCAGTTCATCTCCTTCACAAGAAACTCAGTCTTCTTCTTCACCGACTCTTCAGATAACCCAATGCACTGAGGACAGTGCTTGACCATTGTCACAAACTCATCTCTGCTGAATCCCAAGCCAATAAATGTTTCAAAGGAGTTCACTATATTCTTCTCAGAAAGCGCCATAAACAAAGGATTCTTCTTGAAAATCTCCCATACATCTCCTGTACTAAAGCCTAGCTTTCTATAGAGATTAACTTTGTCTTCAGTTGTTTTGTCGCTCATTTGGTAAATAACGCACAAAGCTTTGACAAACCTTGAGGTGGTGGGATCAAAACCCATCGCAACAACTTTCTTGAGGGATTCTTCAAACCTTTCTTTTCCGGATACAACATGGAAGTTGGAGGTGAGCAAGGAGAACAAGAGCTTCTGAGGCACGCCCAATCGTCTCAAAGACAACACGTTTCTGATGATGTTTTCCTGGCAGGTACCTTGTGGCAGAGAAAGACATGACATCTCGTAGTTGGAGCTCTTGTCTGCTTCGATGATGTCTTTGACGAAATCATAGTATCTGCCTACTGCTTTGTGCCATCTCATTCCAAGGATTCTCGGAACATTGGAAACGATCTCAGTGAGCTCAGAGGTTGAAGCTCCTCCTCCTCTGGACTGGAGAAACTTGAGATTGGGAGAAAGGGTTTTCTCAGTGTCTAATGTGAGCAGTCGTGGATAGTTTGTAATGATGGTGGAAATTTGAGAATCTGTGAAGCCATGACTCCTAAGAAGATTCAGAACAGAATCTGGATTGGCCTTCGCTTCTGAATGGACTTTCCTCCAGATCGATTCAGCTAGTTTTGAAGATAGACCCAATGAATTAATGAGGTAAGGGACTGTAAAGTTCTTATCTTGGAGAGAGCTAACATCAGAAGCAGCAACACTAGCAGAGGAGAACGAGTTGGACAGAGAAGACAATGGATTTGGGGAAGGATTCACTGAAAAAGCAGATTCATTTTGAAGAAGGTTCACTACAGATCTCAAGTGACGCCATTTCTGCAACTCAAGAGACTTTCTTCCATGGCGTATCAGAGAAAACATGACTAAGGGCGATAGAGAAACCAAGTTAAACGGGTGAGCCCTAATTAGCAAAAAAAGGGGGATAAGAACCAATATGTGTTGCTGCTGGCTATCGAACCCAGGTCTTATTGCCAAGCTATAGTCAACGTTATTGTAGCATTTTCAACCGACATTTTCAGTATTTTACAACCTTTTTATTTTTTATTTTTTACTTTTTGCTGGAGGTTGATCCAATCTCTCTCTCGCGCTCTATACACGACGAAGGATGTGAATGAGTTAAACACACAAAATAACTTGTTCAATAAAATCTTGTTAACATAATAATATAAAGCAAAGTACAACATAATAATAGTATTTGCTGATAAGTTGGACTATATTTGATTAGTATCTTTACTAACAAAATTATATGAGCTAGAGGCCATACTTTGTTTATGAGATAATTATATTGTAAAGTTAACACTGATATAATTTTTCATTTAGTATATTTTATTGTTATTTTTATTTAAATTTTGTCTGAATTGATTAACATNCTACAAGAAAACATATTTATTACAAGGGTTATATTCCTTGTTATTTCGTTGTAATAGAAGGATTACAACGAATTAACAAGGAATAGCGTTTCGTAGTTAAACGCCCGTTGTAATGCAGGATTCGTCGTAATTTCCATGTAACATTTACGACGAAACAAATTCGTTGTAAAGAGAGTATTTCGTTGTAAAGTCGTCTTTAAATACTTGTACAATTTACTACGAATTTACAAGTCTTTCAATGTAAAGTGCTTGTAATGTTTACAACGAATTTACTAGTATTTCCTTGTTAAATCCTTGTAATCATTACAAGGATTTTACAAGTATTTCCTTGTAAACTCCTTGTAAACATTACAAGGAATTTACATCTCATAGTTATTTTATTATAATATTATGAAACACTCATAATAAAAAATATAAATTATAAAATGAAATTTTGAAAATTAAAATACCTTTTTAAAATATATAAATGTCATGAATAATATTCAAATTTCTTATAGAAAACAAAAACAGTAAAAAATAAAAAGCTAAGGGAAAACAATGTCGAATTAGTTGTTGGGGTGTTTCTTCCCGGAAAGTCTCGTACTTCATCTGGAAAGTCGCGTACTTCATCTATGGATTACGTCTCGAAGAGTAGGGCGAAGTCGTCCTTGCAGCTTCATTGACAAAGCTTATTCCTACCGCCAGTTCCTTCTTTTAGGAGCCACCTTGAAAAAAGAAACATATTAATATAATTAATTACATAAAATTATAAGAAAATAAAATATATTTAATTTAAGATAAAAACTAATCAGTCCTTTAAATACTTCAACCTAATATTTGAATACATGTATGTTACCTAAAATTACCACCTAAACTAACTACCTAATATGATTATCTAAACTAACCACCTAAACTAATTACCTAAACTAACCAACTAAACTAGCTACCTAAACCTAAATTTCTTTTTTTATTAAAAAACAGACCTTTGAGAAAAGGAGAGGAGTGGTTTGAGAGGAATGAATGAGGCATTCCTCATTCATGTTTTGAGTTTATATAAGAAAACAACATTCCTCATAAAGACGTTGTAATTTTACGAGGAATCTACCAGGCCTGCGTTTTTAGCGTTACGAGGAATTTACCAGGTCCGCGTTTTTAATGTTACAACGAATTTACAAGGAAGATTTACGACGAAATTACAAGGAAAACTTTACAACGACTTTACAAAGAAAGCTTTACAACGAAATTACTAGGAAATCATTACAACATATGAAACCCCGAAAATCAAATCCCTAAACCCCAAAATCACCTATCTATTTATACCATACATTTTTACCCCATCATCCCATTTATCCCATTGTTTTCTGAAACCCTAAACTCTAACTGAATCCTTAAAATGCAAGTTATAAATATTATAATCAAACAACCACTTGATAGCAAATAATCAAATTATTCCGTAATCTNTCCTAAACCCCAAAATCACCTATCTATTTATACCATACATTTTTACCCCATCATCCCATTTATCCCATTGTTTTCTGCAACCCTAAACTCTAACTGAATCCTTAAAATGCAAGTTATAAATATTATAATCAAACAACCACTTGATAGCAAATAATCAAATTATTCCGTAATCTCTAAACCGAGGGTATGAAATGAAATTAACTTGCTTGATTTGAGAACACTTACAACAAAATCAATTTGGTAAAACAGCTTAAACATGTTTTCACCAAAAATACTGGTAACATGTTTAGTCATAAAATCCTTGTAAAGTTACAAAACAAACTTACAAGGAAAGCATTACAACGACTTTACAAAGAAAGCATTACAACGAATTTACAAGACATATATTACGACGAAACTACCAGGCCCGCGTTTTTAGAGTTACAACGAATTTGCAAGGAAGCATTACAACAAATTTACAAAGAAATCTTTACAACGAATTTACAAGGAAATCATTACAACGAATTTACAAGGACACATGTATTACAAGGAATGTACCAGGCCCGTGTTTTCTATTACGACGAATTTACTAGGACTATATCTTAATCCCTGAAAATCAAATCCCTAAACCCCAAAGTCTCTTACCTATAACACCATATCCCTTTTACCCCATTCTCCCATTTATCATATTTTCTCTTAAAACCTAAACTCCAATTAAATCCTTAAAAGCCAAAAAATAATTATTATAATCAAACAATATACACATGCATTAATTCTTAAACTGATTTATATATTTTTGAAAAAAATATTTAAAACATGTATTACATCATTCTGAATCATTCGAGTTTTCATCAATATCAGTACAAATGATCATCATTGCTTGCATCGAACTCGTCTTCACCTTCTCCATCTGTTATCTCGTCAAAAATATATATCTTCATATTGACACTTATCCGGATCAATAAAAAAATATGTCATCAGTTTGTTGTTCAGATACCTCTACTTCAGTGATACACGCTTCTTCTTGCCAAGGTGGTTATTCTCCAGCAACTACTCATTCATGAGGTGTAACTTTGATAACAGCTAATCAAGTTATTCCAAAATCTCTATACCAAAGGTATCAGTTTGGTAATGCATGCTTAACACACATTTTCAAAAAAAATAACGGTAACATGTTTCGTTGTAAAAGCCTTGTAAAGTTACAGGGACTTTACAACAAATTTTCTCTTTCCCTGTAAAATCGACGTAAATTTACATCGAAATTACAATGAAACCTTTTCCTTGTAACTTTACTATGACTTTACGACGAAATTCAGTTTCGTTGTAACATCATAGTAATTTTCTCGTAAATTTACAAGGAATATATTTCCTCGTAATTTTTCCTTGTTATAGACATATTTTCTTGTAGTGTAATAACTATTTTAAGGAATTTGCACTTTGTATACACAGTTTTTTCTATTATTAAGCGAGTGTCTGAAATCCCACACAATGGTACAATCATTGCTATATAGCAAACTTGTCTCATCATGTGCACTTTGATAATATCATCATGTGCACTTTGATAATTTCATCATTTCTGGGGGTTTCAAGAAGTGGTTATTGGATCAGATTTATGTTACCTGGTTGAGGCAATAAAAAGTCCAGCTGACCGACCACGATATCGTTGGCTTTTAAACCAAGTATTGGAGCTTACTGCTGCTTTTCCAATGGTGTGCTTTGAGATTGAGTCGGCGGCATCGAATCATGTTGCAAGGGAGATAGCTAAGAGTGTCCTCCGCAACGGTATTTTTCAGTCATACTTAGCGCTTGGAGGTTCTTTGTGATTATTAGTCAAGAGAGTACATTTTAAGCTAAGTCTTTCTCTTAAGAAGTTGAAGCTCCTCAAGAAATGCATCAAGGACTTCAGTAAACTAAATTACTCCGGCATTGATAAAAGGACGGCACTGGCTCTTGAGAAGCTGGTGAATGCTCAGAATATTATGCTTGCCAATCCTTCAACGTCTAACGCCACCCTGGAAATTCAAGCTATGCAGGAATGGGAAGAGCTCTCCAACGCTGAAACCTCTTTCTTCTTTCAGAGATCAAGTATAAATTGGTTGCTGTATGGTGATGGTAATTCAAGGCTATTTCATAGATATGCAGCGTCCAGGCAAGCTATCAACCACATTCACTACCTTGTCAGTGACAGTGGGGACCATATTGATTCTCTACCTGAGATTCAAGAGCAGTGTGTGAGCTACTTCTCCGACCTCCTGGGAGGTTCGACCTCGCCCCCTATGTTTGTGGAGAGTGATCTTGACTTACTCTTCGACTTTAAATGCTCCAAGGAACAAGCTACAGATTTCGTGAAACCTTTTACGATCCAGGACATTAAGGATGCATTTTTCTCTCTACCCAGAAATAAAACAGGGGGTCCTGATGGGTATTCTTCTGAGTTCTTTATTGCTTGCTGGTCTGTTGTGGGTGTCGAAGTGACTGAGGCCGTGCAGGAGTTCTTTCGTTCGGGTACTCTACTGAAACAATGGAATGCAGCTAATCTTGTTCTTATTCCGAAAATACCCAATGCCTCTCATCCATCAGAGTTTCGGCCAATCTCCTGTCTTAACACGATCTATAAAGTGGTTGCTAAGCTCTTGGCGACCAAGCTTAAGGAGATATTACCGCTTATGATTTCTAAAGCCCAATCGGCTTTCCTCCCGGGCCGCCTGCTAGCTGAGAATGTGCTCCTTGCTACGGACCTGGTGAATGGGTACAATAACCAGCAGATTACGCCGAGAGGTATGTTGAAGGTCGATCTGAGAAAAGCCTTCGACTCGGTAAGATGGGATTTTATTATCGCTTCGCTCAGAGCACTGGCCATTCCGGAGAGTTATATAAACCTGATCTCGCAATGTCTCACCACAGCGTCCTTCTCTGTTTCGGTTAATGGCTCCACTGGTGGGTTCTTCCAAAGCACAAGAGGGATTAGACAAGGTGATCCTCTGTCGCCCTACCTCTTTGTGCTCGCCATGGAGTGTTTATCAAGGCTGTTATTATCGAGATATGAAAGTGGTAGCATTGCCTATCACCCTCGAACTGAGGAACTGAAGATCACCCATTTGATGTTTGCTGATGATGTGATGGTATTTTTCGATGGGAGCGGCAACAGCTTACATGGTATTTCGGAATGTCTTGATGATTTCGCTTCCTGGTCGGGTCTTCACATGAATACAACAAAGACGGAGCTGTTCACTGCGGGATTAGACCATAGTTAATCCCTTGCTATTGCTAGCTACGGATTCCCCACTGGTAATTTCCCTGTCAGGTACCTTGGTCTTCCTCTTATGAGCCGGAAGCTGAAAATAGCTGAATACGATCCGCTGATGAGTAAAGTAATCAAGTGCTTCCAAGCCTGGTCAGTAAAATTACTCTCCTTTGCGGGACGTCTGCAGCTCTTAAAGACGGTCATTTTTGGCTTGATTAATTTCTGGGTCTCAGCGTTCATGCTACCAAAGGGATGTATTGCAGCTATCGAATCTCTTTGTGCGCGATTCCTATGGTCAGGGAATATTGAGAAAAAGGGTATTGCAAAGGTAGCTTGGTCGACGGTTTGCTTGCCAAAGCAAGAAGGAGGGCTGGGTGTTAGAAGCTTTCATGTCTGGAAAACCAAGTCCTTGGACTAAAGTTCATCTGGCTTTTGCTCTCTAATTCCCACTCTCTTTGGTCTGATTGGCACAGAAGTGTGCACCTTGCTGGTAACTCGTTCTGGACGATTGATTCCACTCAAACGGACTCTTGGGCATGGAAAAGGATCNCCAAGTCCTTGGACTAAAGTTCATCTGGCTTTTGCTCTCTAATTCCCACTCTCTTTGGTCTGATTGGCACAGAAGTGTGCACCTTTCTGGTAACTCGTTCTGGACGATTGATTCCACTCAAACGGACTCTTGGGCATGGAAAAGGATCCTCAAGTTGAGGCCTTTAGCCCTTCAGTTCTCAAATGTGGTCGTGGGTAATGGTAAAAATACCAGCTTCTGGTTTGATATTTGGTCTCCTCTAGGCCAGCTAATCAACTACTTGGGAGATGGCGGTCCACGAGCTCTTCGTATTAGGAAGGAGGCTACTGTGGCGGATGCATCTAATGGCTTAACTTGGTCTCTACCTCATCCTAGATCTGACAGGGAAGTGGAGTTACATTCTTTCTTAACCACCATAGCTCTCCCTTTACCTCTTGATGTTGATGATGTCTATGAATGGAAGGCTGCTGATTTTCCCTTGAATGTGTTTAATTCTCAGGCCACGTGGGAGGTCCTTCGGCCACGACAGGCAGCTCAGGACTGGCATGACATTGTGTGGTTCAAAGCAGCGGTCCCAAAGCATGCATTCACGATGTGGGTGGCAAATTACGATCGGTTGCCAACAAGAAGCAGACTGGCGTCATGGGGGCTTCATATACCGACTACCTGCCTCTTATGTGGCTCGGCGCCGGAAACGAGAGACCACATCTTCCTTTCCTGCCAGTACACAAACGATGTCTGGTCCCAGGTCTTTACTAGATGCAGACCGCCGCACCAGCCTTTCACAGATTGGGCGGAGCTTCTATCTTGGATTCGAGAGTCAGTCTCTAAGAGGATCATCCTGCTTCGGAAGCTTGCTACTCAAGCAGTTGTGTTCCACTTGTGGAAGCAAAGAAATAACCTGCTCCATAACAATATTTCTCTTCCGGCCTCAAATGTTTTCAGGTTTATTGATAGGGAGATGATAAATATTATATCCTCCAGAAGATCAAGGAAGCCTTTCAACTCACTTATGGTTCTGTGGATTCGTTAGGTGTTGAGCTATCTTTTTTGGCTGTTATTGATCATCTTGTTTTTTACTTTTATTTTGCCAAGATGTATCAAAACTAAGATCTTGCTTCTGCTGATCTCTTTTCATTTATGATATTTACAATTTAGCAAAAAAAAGATTGAGCTTTTAAGATGTATTTTTGTTTTTTTTTTCTTTGGCTTGCTGAACTCTCAGTTGTAATCAGACGATTAAAAAAAAAGCTTCTCAACAAACCAAAGGTCAAACACTGATGAAGAAATAAAAAAAAA
>OVBX01006879.1:256-11395 GCA_900406325.1 Erucastrum elatum
GAAGAAGAAACACTCTTCAAAAGTTGTAGAGTCCCAAGTATTGTCAGTTGAGGTAAACAATACTGCCCTGGAGGAGACTCCTCTCATCAACAACCCCAAAGACACTGATGTCTTATGTACACCAACTAAGAAAGACAGTGAGAGTGATGCTTCACTGTTGAAAAAGAGTACTGAGATTGCTGAGGATAACAGCCTTTCAAAGAAAAGTCCAATAGAGAAGGTTGCTATGGGAGATAATTTTGGTTGCAGCCCAAATCAAGAGAAGCAAGATCAAGTGGCTGGTGGAGCTAAATCTAAAAAGAAGGAGAAGAAAAAGAAGGGGCTTGATCTTCAACCCAGCGGCTCCGTTGCAGGTTCGTTGAACTCAGTGAAACCGAAAGAGAGAAAATCTAAAGGTCAGCAACCAGCTAGCTCAGGTGCTAGTCATTTGAAGTCAGTGGTTAAGAGTGGACGTAGTGGATCCGTGAAAACCACCGTCAGCAGCAAGAAGCAAGAGGTGAAGAAAAGCTCTAAACCGGTCGTCGCAGTGGACAGCAAGAGGAAGACGAATTTCTTCGAGAATGCTGAGTGTAATTCGTCAGAGGATGAATATAATAACAAGGCTTGTGATGATGTCTCAACCAAAACACCATCGGATTATTCATCCGACAATGATAGTGATGTGACTTCTATGTCCAGGAAGCAGCAAGGTAAACCACCAACCTTATGAATCCCAAAATAACATAATATGCTCTGCTCAGATAGTGATGTGACTGCTAAGTTTTTATGGTTAATCTTGGACAGGAAACAATCTGTCTGGAGGAGCAAATAAGTAAGTGAGACCAGATAGTTGGTATTATTTTGATACTTTTATTATACTCATGAAAACTTGTATGTATTGTGAACAACGCAGGTTTGAAGGGAGCCTACAAGATTTGCTGAGAAGGTCAAGCAGTTACAAGAAGGCTTTAATCAGAGCTCAGTCACAGCCCGACATTGATGATGACTCTCCGGTAGACTGCGTCCCAGATAGCCAAGGCGTCTGAGTGTTGGACTAAAGAAAAACCCGAAAAAAAGTGATGGTTTAAAATTTTTCAAAAAAAAAAAAATTGACGGTTTTGCTTATTTTCCGACATTTTATGTCTAGTTGCAACGATATCTATGTTTCCGGCTTTCTGTAAACCCTTACGTTTGTGTGTTATTGGTTGTCTCTTTGCAAGTTCAAGTCAATTAAATTAAAATAAGAAAACCGGAGTTTGACCTAAAGATAAATAAATGAGAAAACCGGTTCAAATGAGAAGACCTGGTTTTGACCCATAAAAAAGAATAATAAATGAGAAAACCGGGTTTTTTATTATGGTCATCGGTATTCATGCTATAGCAGACCGAACTGGGAAGCGGGTAACGGTTCAACCGGTCATGGTTAGGGTTTCTTCGTGTAATCTCTCTCCCTCTCTGTCGTATTTTTCTATCATCGAGAGAGTTAAGAGGTTGTCCGGTTGGTTTTCGAACTTAATCTCTTCCTCTTATTCAAATCAAAAAGTTTTCTTTTTTTTTTTGATCTGTAGACTTTTGATTGTTGCAGAAACCAATCAAGAATGAGTAATGTGTCGACATTTAGTTCAATTTGCTTCGAACAAGGATGCTGGTTCAAGGTTTTTTTTCCTTCTTTCTCAAATTCACAATCTTCTGTATTGATTTATGCAAATGTGTTTTCATTTTCAACTTGAATTGATTTTATCTGTTTCCAAAAAAGGGTGAAAGGAAGATTCGAGGAGTAGCGGATAAACGAGTCAAGAAGCCATCTTCGATGAGCTTCAGAGTTTCAGCTAATAATAGCTCTGAAAAGGATGTTCGTATTGGTCTTCTTGGTGCAAGTGGCTACACTGGTGCCGAGGTTAACTACAATGCCCCCACTTCAAGTTTTTAATTTCATTTGGAATCTTAGTTTGATATCTTTTGGTTTTGATATGTATCTCGTTAAAAACGTGTGTGGGCTTTATGCATCTTTGTTTAGCTTAGGCATTGTAGTGTACATATGCAAACATGTGAGTTTAGTTAGTAGCTTCTCTATTATTGTCAACGGTATACAAGTTTTGGGTTTTTGACAAATTGATTTCTGAAACTCTTGAAAATGGCATCAGATCGTTAGGCTACTTGCAAACCATCCGCATTTCAGTGTCACACTGATGACTGCAGATAGAAAAGCTGGGCAGACTATGGATAGCGTTTTCCCTCACCTCAGAGCTCAAGTATTAAACTCATTTCTTCTTACCTGTTCAATTATTACTTTGTAGTGACGTGTAGATGCTTAATTACAATTTTATTTCTGTCCTCAGAAACTACCTAGATTGGTCTCAGTAAAGGATGCAGATTTCTCTACCGTGGATGCTGTCTTCTGCTGCTTACCTCACGGAACAACTCAGGTCCTTTTTTTTTAATCTTCCCTTTTGCAAGTTTGTTTCTAAGCTTTCTGGTAGCTCAATGCCTCAATGGAAATAAATGTGTATTTCTCACAGGAAATCATCAAGGGACTTCCCACTTCTTTAAAAATCGTTGACCTTTCAGCGGTAAATGCTCTGAACATATGTTTTTTTTAATGTAATTTTTCTTCCTGTAATATGCTTATTTAAAGAGGGCTTTCTCTAGGACTTCCGGTTGCGTGATATCTCTGAATATGAAGAATGGTATGGTCAGCCACACAAGGCAGTTGAGCTACAGGTACTTCTTTCTCTCTAGGCTCTCTTACTGCTTTGATCTCTTGTGTTCATAATGCTTTTACTCTTACTGAGTGTCTTGCTTGCTTTCAGAAAGAAGTTGTGTATGGCTTAACAGAGTTACTAAGGGATGACATTAGAAAGGCTCGCCTTGTGGCTAATCCAGGATGTTACCCCACTTCGGTTCAGCTTCCTCTTGTTCCTCTACTGAAGGTTTCTTTTCCTCTTTCCTCTAATCAGACTGTCTCTTCTTCAATTTAAGTATTTTAACTCTAGATTGTATGTTGATCTTGGTGCAGGCAAACCTCATCAAACATGAAAACATTATCATCGACGCAAAATCTGGTGTTAGTGGAGCAGGTCTGAGTTTTAGTTTGCAGCAGAAGAAGAGAGTTTCTAGCTTCTTTTACTGATTATGATATTTTTTTCCAATCAGGACGTGGTGCTAAGGAGGCGAATCTTTACTCTGAGATAGCTGAAGGCATCTCTTCTTATGGTGTCACACGGCATCGCCATGGTATATATATATTCACAAACTGATCGTCACAGTTGAGTAAAAGTGATATTGAGTTTCTTGATTCTGTTTTTGCAGTTCCTGAAATCGAACAAGGGTTATCTGATGTTACACAATCAAAAGTAACAGTCAGTTTCACGCCACATCTCATGCCAATGGTAACAAACAATCTTAAAAGCCTCTTTTCTACAGTTTTCACCTGTGAAACATTAAAACCTGAACCTCATTGTTTGAGCAGATCCGCGGAATGCAATCAACTATGTATGTGGAAATGGCTCCAGGAGTTAGAACCGAGGACTTGTACCAGCACCTAAAATCGTCTTATGAGGTGATGGTTTATTACTCTGTGTTGTAAGCCAAGTCAATTACTAGTTTTGTTTAGTTATTTATGTTTTCGTATTGTAGGAAGAAGAGTTTGTCAAAGTGTTGGAGGAAGGAGTTGTTCCTCGGACACACAACGTTAGAGGATCGAACTATTGTCACATGAATGTGTTCCCTGATCGTATACCTGGACGAGCTATCATAATCTCAGTGGTAAGCTATCCATAACCATCATCTGCTATAAATGTCTAGTGTATAAAAGAATGTAATTATCTTTTTGTGTGTGTGTGTGTGTGTTGCAGATTGACAATCTTGTGAAAGGAGCTTCAGGGCAAGCGTTGCAGAATCTTAACATAATGTTGGGACTACCCGAAACAACGGGACTCCTACACCAGCCTCTTTTCCCTTAAGGTGATGAGCCTTTAAAACAGTAAAAGCTACGTCTTGTCTTCTTGTGTGTCTAGAAGATTTCATCTGTCTTGAGTTGTTTTTTTTTCTACTCTTTTATCTTCAAAGGATCATTCTTAAGCACCCTGTGGCTGTGTTACAACGGCAGTGTGGTTTGTTTTATGATTCATTAGAAAGACCAAACCCTCTTCTTTTCCCATTATAGACTATTGGTTTTTTGTTTGTTTGTTAACTAAGGCTACCGAACTTATATTGTTAATCATCGTCCCCTTTAATGCAGACATACAGAACACAACCTAAAATATTCACATTATTTCAAAACTTGAAACCGGGCCTTTTGGTTATTCCTACTTCGCTCATTCTCTTTCTCATTCTTCCTCGTTCCTCCCATGTCCCCGCTGCAGCATAGATGTTAGCCATAGTAACGTAAGTAGCTGGATTCTCGGGTTCTATCTTGAACAGTTCTTGAGCCGCTTCCTCGGCTAGATCAACGTTCCCGTGAGTGCTGCACCCACACCCAGCACAGACGCCCACATAAACTTACTCGGGTTTCATCGGCATTTGACTAATAATGTCTTTCAGCTTTTCAAATCTTCCAGACCGAGATAACAGATCAACAAGACAAGTTTAGTGATCATCTGTATGAGACAAGCCCGTGCTTCTCTGTTATCGAATAAAAGTATTCAAGTCCTTTTTTCAACCAGCCCTGCATGAGTACAAGCGGAGAGGACGTTCACAAAGGTAACGTGATCAGGTTTGGTGTCGGATTCAAGAAGCAACTCGAAGTACTTTCACAAAGACACTAAACGAGAAAACAACGGCGGAATGTAATTACAGAGTTGTGAAGTAGAGATCGTGTCGCCGGCAACATGACGGTACGGCAGCATAAAACTTTTTTAATGCACCAAAACGACAAAAAGGTTCCGTTGCCGGGAATTGAACCCGGGTCTTCTGGGTGAAAGCCAGACATCCTGACCGCTAGACGACAACGGAATTGTTATTGACTTTTATATATTTTAATATTAAAAATATAACTTTGTCTTTTACCCATTGAATCATTTTTTTTTCCGTTAAGACAGAAAATTGATTTTTACTCTTTATTTTAGCTCCTTTGTTTGTCACGAGAAAGCAGAATCTTACTGGTTATTCATCTTTACAAGATGAAACTTAGACCATCCAAACACATTCAATTCTTTAGTTGTGGAGAATAAAATAATCTTTGAAACTACATGTATCCATTGTTTACCAACTTCCCAACCAATGTCTTCAGAAAGTTTAAAACTTTGTGAAATCATTCACAAAGTTTAGTCTTGAGTATTAGAAGATGACAGGTTTCTCGTGAGTATCAATACGTGAAAAGTGCTTAACTTTCTCGCACTTGATTGATTCATCTTTCACGAGGACACCAAACGAGAAAGAAGAAAAAAACAACGGCGGAATGTATTTACACACTTTCTTGTGAAGTAGAGATTTTGTCGCCGGCAACATGACGGCACGGCAGCATAAAACTTTTAATGCACCGAAACGACATAAAGGTTCCGTTGCCGGGAATTGAACCCGGGTCTTCTGGGTGAAAGCCAGACATCCTGACCGCTAGAAGACAACGGATTTGTTATTGTTAATTTCAAAATAATATCTATATTATGTTCAATACTTTTTAATAACCCTTTTGTCAATTTGCTTTTTTTTTGTATGAATTTCTATTCTTTTTTGGCAAACATATTTTTTGAAAGTTTTGAAATTTTGTAAAATTTGACATATTATGATAGTGGTTTAAATCCTATGCGGTCAATTAATGCTTATAGCTTTTATACATATAGTATATAGATTGTTGATTTGAGCTTGCGATTAGAGATTTTTGACGATAAGAGTGTAAAAATTATTAAGGTTTTGCAATCTAAGACATGTCTTCCAATATTAGGGCAGAGAATAAGCAATCGGCGTCATGGTCTCCGCTTACGTCACTTCCGGAGGACGTGGTGGTTGACATCTTGGCGCGTGTACCGAGACGTGACTATCCAAGAGTGTCCGTCGTTTCAAAGTACTTCCGGTCACTCGTTTCGTCGCCTGAGATATACGCAAGACGATCTTCGCTGGGCTGCACTGAGCATTGTTTCTACGTAGTCTTCTATGATAAGGACAACCGTGTGAACCGTTTGTATACCCTCCAGCAGAAAGAGAAAGAGAGAGAAAAGGGCTTCGTCCTTATCCCTTGGTTACCTGCTATGCCTTATAATGGAAGCTTTGTAGCTGTGGGTTCCAGGATATATGTGTTTAATAGGATTAAATCTTACATCATCGACTGCACATCCCACACTGTGCAACATCTCCCCAAGATGCCTGTGCCCTTGTCTTGTACAGTCGCTGACGTCATTGGCGGGAGAATCTATGTCTTTGGAATTCAATATAGGAATAAAAAGTTAAAAAATGCGATGTTGGTGTTCAACATAGAAACAAACGTGGGAGGCCGGGACGACACAGCCAGTGATGAGGGTATATGAAGGTTCCCTGGTGGTGATGGCTGATAAGATGTACATGAGGGAACACCCGAAGAGCTTTGTTTACGACCCAAAGGAAAACAAATGGGAAATTGACGAGATGATGAGTTCCAACTTCTGGGAGTACTACGGTTGTGTTGTTGATGATGTTTTGTACTACTACGACTGGTCTTATAGGGAACTGTGTGCATATGATCCAGAGCACAGGTGTTGGCAAGTGGTGAAAGGTGTGAAAAAGGTGCGTGGTGGTTGTTTTTGGGCAAGGACTGTGAGTTATGCTGGCAAACTGGTTTTGTTTTTTCGTAAACGAGAAATCATTGGGGAGATTTTTTTTGCGATGATTTCGCTGCGAAGATGTAAAGGAGGTCAGATTTGGGGTAAAGTTGATCCGTGGTGTGATCATGGTCTGTTCGTTGGTAAATCATATAAACTTACCAAATCTCTAGATGTTGTGCTTTGATTCAAAAACATGTCTCTTTCTTATAGACTTGTCATTTTGGATTTTCTTTAGTGTAGGATGGGCATTTATAACTTGCTTAATAGAAACATGTCCCTAGTTTTACAAAAAACAAAAATGTGTCTTGAATTTTGAGATGATCATGCTTGTGCATAAATCGATTTTGTAAGATGGCGAGTAAGAGCAACTTCTTGTGTTCTGTGTCTAGAAGATTTCATCTGTCTTAAGTTATTTGTTTCGAGTCTTTTACTGCCGTCGTAACAACAAACTTGGTTTGTTTTATGATTCACTATAAAGACTGAACCATCTTCTCTTACCATTATAGACTATTGGTTTTGTTTGTTTGTTAATTACGTTACAGAACTTGCATTGTTTGATCCTCATCCTCTTTATTGCAGACATACAGAACACAACCTAAAATATTCACATTATTTCAATAGTTATAACCGAAAATTTTACATTGTAATGAGGACATGCTAGATGATTATTCAAACCTCGTCATGAAATGATAGCCTTTGAAACCAGGACACTTGGTACCTTTCCAATCCTACGTACCATTTAACGTTTGTGTGGTTTACATAGTATTTATATTGCATGCCGCACTTTTGTTGATTTTAATATAGCAAAATTGCTTTTAATCAAGTGGTTTAATCAGATTCATTTTAACAGTTTTCTTCATTGGAGTTCGACTCCAATAAATATAAATTGTTTGCGCTGTAGAGTTTGATTATATACTAGTTTAATCACCTTGCTACGCACGGGCCAGTGTAATATTTTTAAAAATTTCGGTTTATCTTTTATCAAAACTAAACATTATTTTAAATCTATTGAAATTGAATTCAAGTTATGCAACCAATAACACCACCTTAGCTTTGTCGATTCAACTGATGACAAAAACAAAAAGAAAAATTTTAATTAGAAAAATGAGGCAACGAGCTGGATTTAGCCAAGGCCGTCTCAAAGTTTTTACTGACCTTGTTCAAAAGAAGAAAATGATTCTTTTCAATAATCTGAAATAATTTTAATTTATTTACAAAATATCATTATAATATAAAATAAATACATCAGTTTAATTATTTTATATCTAAATAATACCATTTTTTTAGTTTTAAATGCAAACTCATTGAACTTGATCATTTGACATTTTTCAATGCAAATTTGATCATTCTTCTAGTTTTTTTACATTTATTATATCCACAATTAAAAAAAAATATAAATATAATAGAGTAACCAAATCTGGATAGTAAGCTATATATTCTTTATTAGACATGACATTTTTTTTCTTGTCAACAGAAGCATCATGCTAGTTTTCTCTTCTTTATATTTGCTATTTTTAATTTTAAACATAATCAATTAGAATACTAACATTCTATACTACCATTGAATATTCAAACGCACATCAACAATAATTTTTTACTTTCCAAAATATATAACTGATATACATACTAATTACTTTCTAATTTATTGCATTTTTAGTTGGTTATATAAACAAAGTAAATAATTGTAATTTATATTTATTGGTTATAAATATGAAAATTAAACTCAAATATAGTTATTTGGATTGTTTTATAAATGTATAATTTTAAACTTTTTTAATTATCACTAGATCAAAAAATAATTATGGATCTTCTAGAATTTTGGATCATATTCAATCGCTTCATTTGCACGTTTGCTAAAAGACGTCGTGGATTTAGCGAACCATACAATATTATATCTATCTAAACTGTTTGCGTGTGATACATATATAATATAAGAAACCGATGATCTATACTATTAAAGCAGAATTCTTATTAGAATTCTGCCCTTACCTTTAAGATTCATTTACAAGAGAATGCTATTTCCTTTTTTTGGATATTTTTAAAAACCCATAATAGAAAATAATCAACCAGTAACATCTCCATTTTTAAACAACTTTCACTTTGAATACCACGTTCTCGGTATATTTCCTTAACATGGACCTTTCATTTGACTATTACAATAAACATAACATATGAGTAAAACAAATTCATAACATACCAGTAACATCTCATATTTTTATGCAAAAATCGTTTCTTAGAAAAATATGAGTATTTATTTCCTTTTCAAACGAACAAGTATTTTCTTTTATGTCTTTGGAGTTTAGAGTGGCCATTTATTTTATACACAACTTTGTATTTAATTACAGTTTAGTGTTCCGCATTTTATATATTAAAATAGAAATTACAACTTCTCTTCATTTGTGATTTTTTTAAATCGGATCTTTCCTTAAAAAAATATTTCATTTATTTCTAATTAATATTTTGGCATTATTAAGATATGAAATCTTATATAATAAATACATATAAAAACTTCACCTATAAAACTATCATGTTTTCATTTTTAATTATAAAAATACCATTGAAAAAAAAACTAACAAAACCTTTTTAAAAATTTAAATATTTTTTTTAAATTAAGAGTTCATTAATTTCGTATAGTAGTATATTATTATGAAATTACGGGGTGTATTCAATCTAACATTTGAATTGATTCAATTTTAATGGAGTTTTAGATGATTTCAATAAGTTGGAGAGATTTAATTGATTATTGTTAAACCACCTTAGAATCTATTAAATTTATAAATGAAATTATTAATACATTAAATATTTATTGGAAAATAACTATTCAAAATTATTTGTATCACCTTAAATTACAAATTTTTAAATCATGTCCCCACATCCATAAAAATAGTCCTAACATAAAAATTGGCACAATTACAAAATATTAGTTATCAAATATTAAACACATTCCTTTGATAACCGTGATATAATTGCAAAGGCTTTCTATGCTCAAGGAATAATCACTGCGAAGCCGCATGATCCATGTTTTCTTACCACTTAAAGTGCTCCGAGTGACCAAGGAGAATCGAACCCAAGATGACACTCACTGATGTGAGCTCTTTACTACTTGGTTAACCTAATATTTTGATGGTCCTTCGAGGTTCGAACCGGTGATCTATAGCTAACATGTATTTATTTAAAAAAAAATTTAAAGGAATAAAATTCCAGAATCTTAAAAAAAATTACGGGTGACCAAACGAAATTGAACTCATGACGATATTCAGAGCTGTGAACTCTTTACCACTTTGTTAAAACTAATATTTTGAGGGTCCTTCCGGATTCAAACCGGTAACATGTAGCTAACATATATTTATTTTAAATATTTAAAAGGAAAAAAAAATCTCGCGCTTTCAAAACGCGAGTCAAATCTAGTTCTATTCTTATAAATAATACATATTGGTTGAGAGATGAAAGAAATAGCTGTTTTAGCCAATATATAGCAGAAAAATTTAACATAACGGATAAAATTTGTCTAATCCAAATCCGTTGGGAAAAATAGTGGAGTTGGATCACCAAAACCCAGGCAAAACCTATAGCTGTTGGACAACGTATTTTAACTGATATTTCTATATGTTTACCAATAACGCCTAAGCAAACTGTTGTAAAAGTTAGATAAACAATTGTTTTGAGGATCCAGAGTGATTAAGATTGAGTATTGACGAACCAGAGTGACCAGTTAAGACGAGCACTTCACCCGTTGAGGTATTTACATGAACACGCTTAGATTTAATTATTGTTTCTCAAGTCCCAAATGGCGACGGTGTAAAGCAAACTATAAAGGTAGAAAAAAAATCAAACTCATTACATTTACGTTCAAAGTCTATTAATAAAGCTTTTATCCTCTTCAGTCTTCACTAATTTAGTTAGTCTTTGTATTGTGGCTATGTATTGAGATTGAACCTTATGTTAAAACAAACTCATTACAATTACGTTCAAAATCTATTAATAAAGTTTTGTACCTCTTCATTGGATAACTCAAATCTTTAGATTGTTTTTCTTAAAATTGTTTGTATTGTGAATATGTATGATGACGTTGATATGAAAGGTTTTTCTTTTTGAACTAATAATAAGAAAGATTACTGAGACTGAACTTTATGTTAACACTTTTTGCAGTGATATTAATCACCAATAGGTTACCAAAAAAAACAAACGTCACGTTGTTGAAAATCCTTGCAGGATATAAAAATCCAGCTATCATCTATTTCTTTTTCGTCGTCACTTCAATTATTGACGCAATGATTGGATTATACACGTAAAAGATAGTATTTCTCATAGGTCAAGGAAGGTTAACTTCGTCAAAACTATAATCCTTGATTGGAATTTTGTTTGTTTCCTTCTCATATAATACAAGTCCATGCCAAGATCTCGTTACTAAACAAATCTTAAGCTT
>OVBX01006881.1:0-11390 GCA_900406325.1 Erucastrum elatum
ACCCTTCATTGGTCACCTTCATTTGATAGGCAAAGTGTTGCCTGTCTCATTCCAGACCCTAGCTCGCAAGCATGGCCCGCTCATGGATATACGTCTTGGTGCTTCTAAGTGTGTTGTGGTCTCAAGCTCTTCTGTGGCGAGAGAGATATTCAAGGACCAAGAGCTTAATTTCTCCTCCAGACCCGAGTTTGGTTCTGCTGAGTATTTCAAGTATAGAGGGTCCAGGTTTGTCCTTGCGCAGTACGGTGATTACTGGAGGTTCATGAAGAAGCTCTGCATGACCAAGCTTCTTGCTGTTCCGCAGCTTGAGAAGTTCACTGACATCCGTGAGGAGGAGAAACTGAAGCTGGTTGAGTCTGTGGCTAAGTGTTGCAGAGAAAGGTTGCCTTGTGACTTAAGTAGCCTTTTCGTGAGTTACACCAACAATATCATCTGCACGATGGCGATGAGCACAAGGTGTTCAAGTACTGATAATGAAGCGGAGGAGATTAGGAAGCTTGTCAAGACATGTTTGGAGCTTGCGGGGAAGGTCAGCGTAGGAGATGTGTTGGGGCCATTGAGAGTGCTTGATTTTTCAGGGAACGGAAAGAAACTAGTGGCTGTGATGGAGAAGTATGATCTGCTTGTAGAGAAGATCATGAAGGAACGTGAGGCAGTGGTGATGAAGAAAGAAGGTATGAGAAAAGACATTTTGGATATATTGTTGGACACTTACAGAGATCCCACCGCTGAAATGAAGATAACAAGGAATGACATGAAGTCTTTCCTGTTGGTATGTTTCCTCTCAACTGCAACTAGGCCTGAGGTTTTGAACCAAACCATACCTGACCGAACCGAGAAATTTTGGTTAGTTCGGTTCGGTTTGGGAGGTTATCTAAAAATATTGTTTTTTTGCTAGGTTTGGTGATGCTTAATTCGGTTTTCATTTTTTAAAACTATTCCCAGACTATACCAAAAACCCAAACCCAACTAACCGAACTAATCAAATTTTGAACCGAACTAACCGAATTTAACTGAAGTTTACAGAGTTTATCCAAAAATTTAACAAAATTAAACCGAAATCAAAAAATTTGGTAGGTATTTTCAAAAGTTTAACTAACCAAATACCGAACCAAACCTTATTTCCAGTGAATTTGGCAAGATTTATGTTGAATCGAACTAACTGAAAACAAAACTATCTGAACCGAATAAACCAAAACTGAACCCACATGCCTACCTGCAACAATTAGAATACAATTTTCAGTTTTGATAATTCTGATATGATATTACCGAATCTTCTTTAGGATGTTTTCATGGCGGGAACAGACACATCAGCAGCAGCAATGCAGTGGGCAATGGGGGAACTGATAAACCATCCACAAGCGTTCAACAAGTTAAGAGAAGAGATTAACACCGTTGTTGGAAGCAAAAGACTAGTCAAAGAATCAGACGTTCCTAACCTCCCTTACCTCCGAGCTGTCCTAAGAGAAACTCTGAGGCTCCACCCTTCAGCTCCTCTGATCATAAGAGAATGTGCAGAAGACTGCCAGGTCAACGGTTGTCTTATCAAGTCAAAAACACGTGTGCTAGTAAACGTTTATGCAATCATGCGAGATCCACAACTGTGGAAGGATGCAGAAAAGTTCATACCCGAGAGGTTTCTAGAGAGCTCTGAAGAGAAGATAGGTGAACATCAGATGGAGTTCAAGGGGCAGAATTTTCGTTACCTTCCGTTTGGGAGTGGGAGAAGAGGATGTCCAGGAGCGTCTCTAGCCATGAATGTGATGCATGCAGGTGTGGGTTCGTTGGTGCAGCGCTTTGACTGGAAGAGTGTTGATGGACAAAAGGTTGATCTGAGTCAAGGTTCTGGTTTTGCTGCTGAGATGGCTCGACCACTTGTCTGCAATCCTGTGGATCGCTTCAACACCTTCCAAGTGCTTGTGTAACGACTTACCTTACCTGTTTCTGTAAGATTTCCCAAGAAGTATATGTTTAAAGGAACCAAACTTGTCTGTAATTCTGTATCATTTCAATTTATATGGTTCTTAAATTTCTGATAAATAATACATCCAAAGACTTTCTGTAACTATTCATGTGTACAGCAAAGTTCAGAACCTATGTCGTTTTAGGCATAGAAGTCTACTTTATCTTCACTAGTTTGACATTAGACTATCTACAATAGACGATGTTATTCAAGCTCCATGCTCCAAGCTCCATTCTGCAAAAACAAGAGAGATGGCAGTCATGTAAATCAGTTAAACAAACATCATACATGCAACATTAAACAACATTAAATAAGCAACATGCATGAATCTTCAACTTGAAACGAGTATTTACCACATATCACATGCATGAATCTTCAACTCCTCCTTTTTGAATGGAAAAGGATATTCGCTGTTGAATGCTACCGCCAGTAACAGTAACAACAACATCAGCAGTTCTGGTCTCAGACTCACTCTTAATCGAAAATGCACAAGCAATTCACAAATTATGAAGTAAATGTGCTAGAGATGTGTTTGGTGAAAAACAATCAAATCTGAAGAAATTAATATTTGAAATGTTTGAAATCCATGTGGCGGTTGATATTGCAGATAGCCATCAATCATTTTTTCTTCAAATTAAGCCATTTGTAACTTTTACATCTTTATATATAATCTTTGTGGTGGTGGTTAGCTCAAATTAATCTCTTTGAAACTTAACTTTTAAACCCCAAAATGCAAACAACATCCTTCGTCACAATTTCAATTTCAAATTCTCCTTTGAATAAACTTCCCCCTTTAGTTTGAATCAACTTATCTCTTTAGTAAATTTCATAAATATAATGTAAACTGTAGAGTTAACTCTCTTGATCCATTCCTCTTCAGAGACCTGAATTTAACTGCACAACACCTTCTCTAACTCCTAAAGATCATGCTCTTGCAAAATTTTCTGTTTAATTGCTGATTTTTTCCTCAATTGTTATACCGAAAAAAAGTTTTTCATCTACACCATGTTTATCATAATATGGTGCAAACCATCCCAAATTTAAAAATGTGTCGAATCCTACATGAAGTATATGATAATATACGACGTTAATAAAAACATGGTGCCAACATCATATCGAGGTCTAATTGATTTTGGTTTAAATAATTGGGGTTATGGCGTAATTAACAAAATTAAAAGCAATTGAAGCAAAATCTGACTCGACTCAATACGTAACCCCGACCCAGCCATAACCCTTTTCCCCAAATCAAATTTCTTAGGGTTCCAAATCAGAAGAAAAATGGAGATTCCGAAAAGAGAGAGAGATTTCAGAGACATAGAGATTGAGATAGATTTCAGAGACAGAGAGATTGCAGGGAGATTTCAGAAATAGAGAGATTGCAAAGACAAAGAGATTTCAGAGACATATAGAGAGATTGGTGAAAATTAATAAATTTTCCAAAGAACTTCATAACAATACATACATGATTCACAATTAGCTTGTACCTTGTATTTTTCACACTCATAGAACCTTCGATCTGGATTTTTGTCTGTCCAAGATTGAGATATCTTCGCTGGCAGCCCACAATAACAAGGCACATTGCTTTCATTTGCCTTGCCCATTCCCTTATTGCTCCATCTTCCACCGAATTCCATCTCTCTTTCTCTCTCTCTCTGTCTCTTTCTGTTTCAAAAGGAATGATGAACCCTAAGAAATTAGATTGGGGGGGGGGGAAATGTTATTGGTTGGGTCGGGTTTACGTATTGGATCAGGTCGGATTTTGCTTCAATTACTTTTAATTTCTTAATTACGCTATGGCCCTAATTATTCAAGCTAAAATCAATTAAACTTCGATATGATGTTGACACTATGTTTTTATTAACATTGTATATGTGGCATATACTTCATATAGGTTTCCACATATTTTTAAACTTGAGATGGTTTGCAATATATTATGGTAAATATGGTGTAGATGAGAAATTTTTTTTCTTGTTATATAAGCGGATAACAACTTTGTCCGATACCATATGTTTTTGTAACTACTTCAAAAATTCAAATATTTAAAGATTTTTTTTGTGTTCTTTAAGCATCTACATACAAACAGGCTGAAACTCTGAAAACTTCTCTGAATCAATTATTGCTATTCTCTTGTCTTTAGTTTGAAGGAAACAGCTTCTCCGCCTGGTCAGGGAAGAATGTTATGAACAACAAAGCACCTGCAAGTTTCAACATGGTCTTGTTCATAACCAGAAGAAAAGGACCAAACAACATTCTCTAGTCTAAAGGAAAATTTTACTTACACACGAGCACTGTTCCTAAGACAGCTGAGATCTTGCCTTGAATTGTGATAAGTCCTGCCTTGCCTGCATTTTGCAATTCGGTTGAACCAACCGACTCAAATGTCCCTAAAGACACAACAAAATATATTTCAAAGTCCTGATTTTAATAGATTGTAGATGATGCTATAAATGGAACCAACATACCTGGTTTAGCAGACTGTAACCCTGATGTTACACAGGCTATGTTATCGTAACCTGCCTCCTCCAATCTACTAGCTGCAGCTGCAGATCTTTTCAAAGATTCACAAAGAAACTTTAACATTCTCTTCATAGATACATGTCTCAGTGAAAACAGAGCTTGTTCCACTAACCTGAGACCTTCTTGGCAAACCAGTAACAGTTTACTGTCCTGTGAAAACTCGTTCCTAACGGATTTAACGAACTCCGGATTCAGTTTCGTGAAAGGCAAACCAAAGAAGAGCCCTGAGAAGTTGTTATGCACTGTCCTCTTCACAATCGTACCTGCAAATTTCATCAAAAGACGACAACATCACTTAAATGTCTCTAGTCTTACTGTTCTGTTCAAGTTTGAAGAGGGGATTGAGTTTTTTATACCAAGATCGTTGTCTTCGTTGAAAATGAAGAGAGGGATATGGTGGCAAGACTTTATATGAGCCCTCTCGAACTGAGTCTTGTCTCTTACATCCACAACCTTGTAACCTTCCGCTGCTATCAACTTCTTTGCTTCCTCTGCATTCACGAACTTCACCTCCGCCGCAACTCTCAGGCTTCTACGGCGGGAGACGCTCTTTCCCACCAAACTCACCGCTTTCAACCGCCTTGTCCCGAGATTACTGCATCAGAAACCAAAACCAATTTCAACTGACTGGTTCTGTTTCAAGAAAAAGAGTGAGGAAGTAGCTTTACCTGATGAAGTAGAGAGCCGTAGGGCTAGGGCTTGCGATCCCCGCCATTGATGCAGAAGTCTCGAAAGAAAAACAAAAAAAAAACTCGGTACTGCGATGTGATGATAGTCACGCTAGGACAAGAAGTCAAGAACCAGTAGATTAGACAAAGCTCAAGGGAATTTAAGATAGCCAATGAGTTGTTGCCACGTATTCAACTCAGCTTTGACATGTAGATTTTCTATGTGTTAGCCATCATCTATCTATTATACGTTCAGATAGAAACTTATAACTTAAACCTGTAACAAATTTTTAATATTTTGAAGACAAAGTTGATTTTTTTATTGTAGAAATCAAAGTTCAGACAAAAGATGGAAGTCACTCTCCATAAACACTAAAGGAAACAAGAGCAAAAGAGTTTCAAGATTTTATATCTCCAGATACAAGTAGACAAAAAAAAAANAAAAAAAAAATAGAGATGATCTCAAGAGGCCTGGATCAGCTTATTAACTTCAGTCGCCAAAAGAGAAATCAGGCATCAGCTTTAGCTGTTTTCTCAACGGGAGTGTAAGGATAGTACTCTCTGCCGTTGTCTACTCTTGTGGTCTGACCTCCAGAGTCAATCAAAGCAGACGTAACAGCTAGTGTTGCACCTGCAGCTATCGCCGTAGGGATGCTCCTTGCTGTAAAAAAAAATTCCACCAAAACAAAACAGAGTTAAAATGGAATTTCGTCATAAAAAGAATGAATCTCTAGCATCTAACCACTCAAAGCTATGTACTTTCAATCATTTACATACATAATATTTAGAGGGTTTCCTGTACATACCCCATATCAAATCTTGGATCATATAGATTTGCTACACCAGTACATTAACTTGAGATACATACTCCAAAACCATATCAGTTCCAACCAAACTACTTAAATCATTGAGATATCAGTTTATAANCTCTCACAAAACTCACACACTAACCAACCACGACAATGAAGAATGAAAGACCATTTACCTCTATAGCATCTAATCACTCAAAGCTATGAACTTAGAGGGTTTCATGTACATATTCCATATCAATGTCTTGGATCATATAGATTTGCTACGGCAGTTACATACTCCAAAACCATATCAGTTCCGACCAAACTACTTATCACTGAGACATCAGCTAAATACACTAACCCCAACCACAACAATAAAGAATGAAAGAGCATTTTACCTCTATAGCCAAGGACAGAAGCTCCAGCCACAAACCCACCAATAGCACCANACTCTCACAAAACTCATACACTAACCAACCACAACAATGAAGAATGAAAGACCATTTACCTCTATATTATCTAACCATTCAAAGCTATGAACTTAGAGGGTTTCATGTACATATTCCATATCAAAGTCTTGGATCATATAGATTTACTACGGCAGTTACATACTCCAAAACCATATCAGTTCCAACCAAACTACTTGAATCATTGAGACATCAGCTTAATACACTAACCAACCACAACAATGAATCATGAAAGAGAGCATTTTACCTCTATAGCCAAGGACAGAAGCTCCAGCCACAAACCCACCAATAGCACCATTGAAAAAATCCCTCTTTCCTCTATAACTCTGAACCACCTGCTCAACACCGATGTAAACTCCTCCAATAGCAGCAAAAGTAAGTCCATGAGTTCCCATCATCTTAAGCGTCCTGATAAGCCCCGGAAGAGCCACGTTCCTCTCTACTCTCGGAACATCTTTCCACGTGGCCAAAATGGTTCCGTAGATTGTCCCAGCAGCGAAACCAGTAACACTTCCTTTGATTGTCTTCATCATAGGACCATCCTCTTCTTCCAAGTACCTCATCTCAGCTGGATCCATGGTTCCTTCCTAACGGTTCATTACACAGAAGCAAAACATTCATTACAGAACACAAACAACAAATCGAAGTTTTGACCCATTAGTAATAAAGACAATCAATCATGCGATCTAAAGACTTATAATACATGTAGAGATCGAAATGGATTAGAAGAACAGAGAAAGTTCGAGACTTTGTTGATGGTAAAGGAAGAACCCTAATTTGAGAAGCTAATCAAAGTCGTAGAGATTGGAATCAATTACTGAAGAACAGATGAATGTTACGTGATGGTAAGAAGAGAGATCATAACAAGGATTGAGAAAGGTCTAACCTTTTTTAGGATTCGGGAGACGAGCGAAAGGGATGAGCGATTCAGTGGAGGGAGCTCAGGGGAAGATCAAAGATGTGTTCTTTGTTTTCGATGTTGTTCTTCAGGAGACGACGAGACTGTAGTGCTTAGAGAAAGCCTGATTACAACATGGGCCTATAAGGCCGATTTAGAAGCCCATTAATACTCTTAAGCTGTTGAGAAAACGCTGGTGAGTCGCATGACTGGTGAACTGCCTTCCGCTATGCATAAGCATATAAGGCTAAGCAATGATGTAATGTTCTAGCTACTAGCTCGTGCTTTGATTCACTAGGATGATTATTTTAGGGGTTTATAGTTTGGAATGAATCTTTATTTTTATACAAACAGAATATTCTGATTTATTTATCACTTATTATTTAAGTTAGAAATATCTCTAATTTAATAGGGTATTAGAATTTTGTCCATTATCCCAAAATTGACACGTCAATTTTTGTTCATACATCAAGAAGATTGTCCCACATGTAGATTATTCAATTTACTTGTCATTAATTGATTTTAAATTAGAATGCATATTATATATCAAATATGGAACCTTTGTGGTCAAAATCAACCCTTAAGTTGGAGATATGAGGAGAAAACAACAACAAGAAACATTAAAACAAAATCCATTGTCTGTTTTTTTGTCAAATATCCATTGTCTGGTTTATTAGTAGAAAATAACAGTAGAAAAAAAGAAATGAGATATTGCAA
The DNA here is from genome assembly GCA_900406325.1 of Erucastrum elatum. Classification (NCBI taxonomy): domain Eukaryota; kingdom Viridiplantae; phylum Streptophyta; class Magnoliopsida; order Brassicales; family Brassicaceae; genus Erucastrum; species Erucastrum elatum. The sequence goes on from OVBX01006881.1 coordinate 8,022, forward strand.
GTAATCTACTTTTCAAGGCAAATAGTAGTACTCAGAGAGACCAGTTGTTATGGTGCGAAGAAGAGTCATAAGCCCTTGTGTTTTCATCTTCCATGTACTGCCTCCTGTTCTGATGATGATGGTGGTCAGATAACTCAAACTCACCCATTGTCGTTCCACCACTTGTCTGGTAATTATCTGACTCGGTGAACCGGCCCAAATTCAAAACAGGATACATGTCATTCGGACAGTTATTATCATCGTCTTTGAACACCCAAGGCGGGTTCAGATACTGCTGCTGGCTAGGTGCAGGTGGTGGCTGAGCCATTGTAACCGTCATAGGGCCAAAATCTGAAGAAGTTCTCCATGTGTTGTTGTTGTTGTCTTGTGGCTGATGTGGATTTGACAGAAGAGAGAGAGCACAGTTTGAGTCGCTGCCAATTCCCTTGTAGCTCTCTGGTTTTGTGTCCATAATCTCTGGTGATGAGAAGCTTATCTCTCCTCCACTTACTGATCCTTGACTAAAAATATTCATTGGATTGATCGGCCATGATGATGCTGCCACTGGCCGTCTCATAACTCTTGTATCCAACGTTCTTGAACTTGTCCACCCCATATCTTGTGAACCAAGAAAGCTCCCATTCATTGTAGTTTCAGCAGTTCCTGTCCCCATAACATATACATCGTAGGATTAGTTCAAGCACACAAACACACTAGTAAAAATTCTGTGGATAGGCACACACATACATTTTCGTGGTAACGCAAAAAAAAAAAAAAAAATTGTGGCTATGTGATTATATAACCACAAAAAAATTACGAAAAATGTTTATCTGATTGTAAAAATTTCCTCGTGACAATATGACTAGATACAGTTTTTTTCGTGTATATTCTGTGTTTAATTTATTCACAAAAAAAAAGACACATAGTTTTGTGGTTTAGTGACGTTTATATATACGTGACTATTTGAAAAAAAATAGAATCGGTCTTATTATATGTCAAACTTAAAGTATCTAACCGTAAAGAGAAGGTGATATCCTCCCGTAACGAGAAGACAGCACAGAGAGAGACGCAGGCGGTGGCTTCCTCCGTCGCTCATTATGACCAGCGAGTCTCCTACGGCAACTCCTTTTCTCTAGGTCAAATTCTGGAAGATGATGAAACCTATATGTCACATTGATTCAGACCGTGTAAGCTTCAAAGGTTAGCAACAGATAACCAAAGAACATTCCAATCACATGATATCATCCTAATGGATTCTATAGTCAAAAAGGTTTCATCATCAATTTTGATTCGGAATCTTATAACCACACACGTTGTAACGTAGTTTCTTGAGTGTTCAAGTCATTGATGCCATGGTACCAGTTTTGTCCCCCTCAATAATGATATGATCTAAAGTAGCAAACATAAGGGCAACAGGTTTCTTATTGTCCATTCATTTCATATCCCTTTAGATTGGATTTTTTAGAAAGACAAGTCAAAAATAAATAAAAGAGAAGCATATAGAAGTACACGTAAACATATTCCCAAACATGAGCCCCAACGAGTCCAACAAACACAAGACCAAGTTACAAAACACTAAGCTGTAAAGTTAAAAGTGAAACCCTCCAAAGACGTTAAAGCCAAGAAAAAGCATATGACACTGACAATCTATGCAAAAAGATAGCTAAAGCCTTTGGGTTTGATTCACAGGAGAGTCTTGGCCGGCAATAAGTGCCGGTTGCATATTTTTATATATATTTTATATAATGTTCTATACACGACTAAAATTATCTTATAAAATAGTGATGTTTTTACCGGTTGTTCAGTTGCCTATGTTCAGGACCGGGCATGTGGATAAAATGGCAAAGCAAATAAACACGAGAAGTGAGGGGTAGAATAGGGAGAAACAAAGAACCTGCTGCACTGTTGACAAAACCTCTGTTCGATACCAGCTACAATGACTTTGGGTGTTTTAGAGTGCATTCCACAAACTCTGTGTCTCGAGTAATAACCTTTTGCATTGGTTAGATCCATTCCACAACCTTCTACTTGGCACCTTGGTATCTGACTTGATTGACCCGACCCACCTCCACGTACCCTTCTGTTTGACCCGCCGGAGGAAGAAGACCCGCCTCCACCGTCCTCAAAGTAGATCTTCTGCCCAAACATGAGGCCTCCACTGAAAGAGGAGGACTCATTTGATGAACCACCGGACTCTGCCTGACCCGGACCACGACCCTGACCCGAGTTGGAACCCATATTCATATTTGTTTCCTTTTATTCAGACAGAAAGATAGTACTTGCTTATCATTCTCTCTCTCTCACACACGAACCTAACTGTCTCGGTTTAAAGAAAGGACGAAAGGAGAAGAAAGAGAGAGAGACAACAGAAGCAAAAAAGGAGATGAGAGTGGCGATAGACAAAGACAGTAAGTAAAATGGTACGGACAAAGACTAAAACTGTTGTCTGTTGGAGAGAGATGCGGCAGTTTCCAATCTTGGAGTTAGAAGAAACTTGAGAAAATGAACTTTGGAGAGGTCTTTCATCATGTACACATCTTTTTATTTATTTATTTATTTTACTTTATACTGTTCACGTTTTCAACTTTTTATAGATTTTTTTCTCGGTTCAATTATTTGACAAGTTAAACGCATTTCTTTCTCTTTTTATATTTCAAACGAATAAATAAATGCATGTTTTTCTTTTGGTCCACCATTGGCATTATGAGGTTGGCAAATAATAAATGGAGATGATATTTTGGGTTTCTGAACACCAAAATGCAAAATCTACCACAAATTTGACTTGGTTTTGAACTGAGATCTGAGCTGAATGTTTATCGAACCCAAATAAACGGAGTAGAATTAAATAGAGTACTCAAAATAAATGTTTATTTAACCAACTATAGTGAAATGTATCCCAAGTCCCAACCAACCAAACCAAACCAAAATATCTTTTCAACTAACCCCGTTATATATTCCGTTTTTAGATCGTAGTTACATGATTCGCATGCTTGCTTGCTGCGGCCACATGTTTTTTAGGAAAGAAAATATTTTTTTTAATTGTTTTGACCCGTTAAAAGATGCATGTTTGAAAGAATTCATTTGAATGCATTATACACTAAACCCAAGCTGTTAGAAAATATATTTAAAGTGGTTAGTTATGAGATCGGTAATCGGTTTAAGTTATTACTAGAACTGGACCCGTCCGACCGGACGAGTATTTATTTTCATTTATTTATATAAATAAATATTATTTAAATGTTTATTAGTTTATATTTTAAAATATTTACATATTTTTAATTTTTTATAAACACANCATTTGTCAAATGTAAAAAAAATAAATAAATATTTTGATTAAATATGGATAATATGATAAGATTTAGATACGTTAGAAAAAATATATTTGGTTAT
>OVBX01006882.1:0-11389 GCA_900406325.1 Erucastrum elatum
TAATGTTTCTTTAAATATTTCAAATAAAATAATTTATAGTTTACAAGTTGTAAAATGTCTAGAACTATCACATGTATTTGATTCTTATTATTATATATTTATATTATTGTATTGGTCTTTAGTTTTTAAACAAATTAATATATGCATGAAAAAACAGATTTGATAATTTATTTGTATTTAATTTATGTTGAATTTTTATCTGCCCTTTAAATTTTTCATAATAATATTTCTTTGCTAATTAAAAAATTAGTGAAATATTTACATATATACATATATATATATATATTTTTTTAAAAAATTAATATATTGTTAAAATATTTAGATAGACATAATAATTTTATTTTAATATAATTTATTTGGATTGTAAAATTGATAAAAAAATATAACTTTTCTTTTCATTTTTTATACAACAACTGAATATATTAGTGTATAATAATATTTATTCTTATTTATGAAATCTCTAAAATATTGGGAAGTTATTGTTTTTATATAATATTAAGATTATTAATGATGAAATAATTTAGTATATTCTATTTAATATAAAGATTAATGGTGATTGAAAATTTCATGTGACTAATTCTAATTATAGTCCATTTTATTAAAAATCACACATGAATTAGAAGTCATGACTTCTGTTTTAATATAATAGATACATTTTATGCCTACATAAAAAGTAGTTACCGTTAAAATTAAGGTTAATTGTAGTCAAGATAGACGCAAATTCAGTTTTTCCTATTTATGGATATCATGGAACGGAAACCACAGATAATAGTGTTTGAACAATATATACTCAGAAACTCAAAACTACAAAAAAAAGTTTGTGGTTGCGCGTAGATGTTTGTCAAATAACCACAATTTTTTTCAGGTACTTACAGTAAAATTCGCAGTTGTTACGAGTTTTTCTTGATAATAAATACACCCTCAGTTTGGATCGGAATTCTAAACATAGTGATTTATTGTTTTTGTTAATTAGAGATTGCAAAAAAAAAATTGATAAACAAAAAAAGAATTGGTAAATTGAAAAAAAAAAAGAAAAAAAATGTACAAGTGATACAAATTTCTTCAGTGGAGAAGGCTCATCATAAGAATTAAAGCTGAAAAGGAACTTAAGGAATACAAAAATAGGGAAGTCATATAAGACAATGTACGTACTCAAGACTCATTTTAGTTATGTTAACGTGTAGAGTATATTGTCTGATCTTGTGTTTTCTTTGTCGGAGGCTCAGTGAATTAGCCAAGGAGATGAAAAATGGAGCTTCAGTAACGAAGATGGGTCGGGCCATGACTCAGGTTTTTGTTCTGATATTCCTTCTTCAAGGTGTTCATTCCCGAACGTTACGGTATGTTCTTGTAACTTGTATGTCGTTCACTTATATGTCGTTCCTGAACGTTAGGCGGGTTCTACGAACTTATATCTGTTAGATTATCGATTATCATACGCTTGTGACTTTTCAAAAAAAAAATTGTGTTCTTTTTGTCGGATTTTTTTTTTGTGTTTCTGGAATTATTTCGGTTCTATGTCTCAAGCTAGTTTTATTACGTGTTTATCCTCTTTTTTATTAGAAAATACCGTCTTTATCCTCAAAATTCAGATGCTTAAAGTAATTAGATTCTTTCCCCTTCCGTATATAATCCTCAGTTGAATTTACACCCGAGTCATCCAAGCAAAGCATTTTGAACAACGTTTAATTGAATTTCTTCATTTTTTCTTTATTTTTAATTGTTTATTTTTCCTATTACAGAAGCGAAGCAAATATTGCAGAACCGGGACAAAAGCTCGCATCTGTCCCAGTTACAATTAACACAACTGGCGATAAACAAGTACGATCAAAGTTTATATTCTATCTTCTAATACTTGGTTTAAATATACTACAAGCATTTTTATTCCTTTTAAATTAAAAGATATTTTATTTTAATTTATTATAATACGTCGGTCCAAAAAAGTTGTTATACATGAGATTTGTTGCTTGCTTTGTTGTTGTTTTAAGGTGGTCGTTGATAATGGTATCATCCAAGTCACCTTCTCGAATCCAGCAGGCTTAGTGACTGGAATCAAGTATAAAGGCTTTGAAAATGTGTTGAACGAAAAAATTGTGAATCGCGTGTACGATAAGTTTCATTTTTTGGTAAAATGTTATATAGCTTTTGAGAAAAGATTTAAAATGTTTCGTTTGAAAAAATATTATTGTTATTATATATAGGTATTGGGATCTAGTATGGTATGAACCAGGACAAGTATCGCAAACAGATTTGTGAGTGTTAAAATCCCTCTTCTTATATTTTTGTTCATACATCATCCGAAAATTATTCCCTAGTATACAAATTTAAAATTTTAGTTTCCTTTTTAGACAATTTTTTTTTATATCTTTTCCTATTAATATTGTTCTTTAACAGTTTAATAGGAGAAAAGTTCGAAATAATAAGCCAAACAAGTGAGCAAGTCGAAATTTCATTTTCAAAAAAATGGGATACCTCTAAACGCGGCTCGACAGTCCCATTAAACGTAGATAAAAGGTACATCAATTTTCTAAGAGAAAAAGTCACATTTTTTTCTGAAAAGTTAAATATAGATTCTTTTTTTCTTCTGACAATCGACTAATTATTAACAGAAACACTGTACAAGCAAAGCTCTTTTAGGAAGAGCATCAGCTGCGTACTCTTGATATAAAATAATTTTAAAATACTTTTCTTTGAACAGATATATAATTCGACGCGGTGTATGCGGAGTGTATATGTACGGTGTGATGGAGAGGTCAAAAGGCTGGCCGAGAGTAGACATGGACCAAACCAGAATCGTCTTCAAGCTTAACAGAACAAAGTAACTCTAATGTTTTATTAAAATTTTAATTAACGTCGTGGTTGATAAATTTGTTTTTCCTCTCTTACGAAACATTTTTCAGGTTCGATTATATGGCTGTCGATGATCATCGACAGAATCTAATGCCTTTAGAAGCAGATCGAAATCTCACCGATGGTAGTGCCGCTCCATTGGAATACAAAGAAGCTGTTCGGATGGTAAAACCAAAAAATCAATTGTTTAAAGGGCAGGTATAGAAAAATCGATCAACAAAAATATTAAATCAAGTTTCGACTCCACAGTTAATACAAAACTGAATATAAATCTTAAAATTTCTTGAACGCCCACTATATATGGAGATACCGCTGATACCAAAACTACGTCAAATCACTTTTTCATTTGTGTAAATATACATAGCCATATAAGGAACCATAAATGCTTTGAACAGTTGAATAATTTAAAAAAAAAGAACAATCGAATAGTCAAATTAAACATTGTGATAAGTGATTTGTTGCAGGTTGACGATAAGTATCTTTACTCGATGGAAAGCAAGGACAACAGACTACATGGTTGGATCGCTTCCGAAGAACGTGTAGGCTTCTGGATTATAACTGCCAGCAATGAGTTCCGTACTTGTGGGCCCGTCAAACAAGAACTCACTTCTCATGTTGGACCCACCTTACTTTCTGTTAGTCCATCGATCCTTTCTCGTTAAAACATAATTTATGTTTATATGGTAGTGTTATTATTTGATCCAAAAAAGGTAGTGTTATTTGTCAACTATTTCTTTCATAAAAAAACTAAATTAACAGAAAAAATATTTAAATAATGTTGATTCAGTGGACTTGATATTTCATCATGTTCTCTTAATTATTCGTATTTAGCTAAGAATACTTGGTTTCAGATGTTTACAAGTGTGCACTATGCGGGAAAAGAAATCAACACAACTTATGCAAGCGATGTGCCGTGGAGGAAGATGTTTGGTCCTGTCTTTGCTTATCTCAACTCTGCCCCCTCTCATGATCTCATGTGGACCGATGCTAAACGACAGGTCTTGTTATTGTGCGAATTCAATTAGTTTGAATCATTATGGTTATTCTTATTTAAATTTACAATGTTAAATCAATTGTTTAGTTGGCTGCCGAGGTTAAAAGCTGGCCTTATGACTTCGTGAAGTCAGTAGATTACCCTCTTCGCCAACAAAGAGGAACAGTCCAGGGTCAACTATTTGTCATGGACAGGTAAAAAAATATTCCCTCTGAATTTTTTTGAAAAACATATCTTCTTATCTTCTGAATACGCATTTAAATCCAAATGTGTGAAATTCTCATTTTTGTAGTTTTAAAAGCAAGTCGAAGTTAAACGGAGAATTTGCTTTTGTGGGTTTAGCATTACCTGGTGAAGCTGGTTCATGGCAAACCGAAAGCAAGGTATTACATTTTTTTCTTTTTAGTTATAATAAGTATTGATTCGCATGCCGACTATATTCTATAGTTTTGGTATGAAAACTTTCGATGACTAAAAGATATATTTTTTTTAATTTTTTGCTATATAACTCGTTATATACGATTTAGTACATGGACTTGACCATATGATTTTTTTTTTTTTGACAAAAAGACTTGCTATATGATATTAGAGTATTGTTTTTTTTCGGCAGAACTCTTTCCAGGAATCTCTCAATTAATTACAATTGATGTTTAAAATAAAGAAAATTGATACCAATTACAACATGACAAATAAGCACGAAGATCTCTAATAAAAAATTTTGAGTCTTTCAAAGGACAGACAGTTTCTGTTTTTTCTCCTTTTTTTCTATTTTTCTTTTTTTTATGGGAAGAGATTTGGTGTAATACCATCATTGTGGATGTTCTCACAGTGTTTTTAATAGTTTTAAATATTAATTTGGGAAAAAGGGATATCAATTTTGGACACAAGCAGACAAAACGGGGATGTTCACAATAGCGAATGTGAGACCTGGGACTTATAATCTCTTCGCATGGGTTGCCGGACATATTGGCGACTATAGATACGAGCGTGAAATTATAATCGCACCAGGTATACTTAAATTTATTTGCATACAAAATGTAATTTCTGTCATGTGACTCATGTGTGTAGGTATAGGCCCCTATAGATACGCGACTAGAGATAATTCATTTGTTTCATCACGTGTAGGTAAGCAAATAAACGTAGGACCCTTAGTGTATCAGCCGCCAAGAAGTGGTCCGACGCTATGGGAGATCGGTGTACCGGATCGGAAGGCAGCAGAATTCAATATCCCAGATTCAGACCCAGCCCTTTTGACCAAACTATATGTTAATCACTCAAATGCTCCTGAAGACAGGTAATACAGATTAAGCAACCGGTCAGAAATGCATTGACGTATTGTTTTCAAATACACTAAATGGTGTTTTATCTATATAACATTACAGATTTAGACAATATGGTCTATGGGATCGTTACAGTGTATTGTATCCTCGAGCAGATGTTACTTTTACTGTTGGAGTGAGTGACTATAAGAAAGATTGGTTCTTTGCACATGTGAACAGGTAATATATATTAAATTTTCAAAATGTTTTACTGTGCCTTAATAAATTGATTCGAAATATGATACAGAAAAACTGGAGAAAAGAAATATACAGCAACGACATGGAAAATTATTTTTAGCTTAAAAGAAGTGTCTCAAACTGGAAACTATACTCTTCGAATAGCTTTCGCTGCAGCCAACGGCGCCGATATATTAGTTCGGGTAAACGAACCTAGCTCCAAACCTATGTTTAGGACTACACTAATAGGTAAGGATAACGCGATCGCTAGACATGGAATTCATGGGTTATACAAATTGTTCAGTATCGACGTTCAGAAAAAATTACTTAAGGCCGGTGACAATACGATTTTTCTTACTCAAAATCGGGTCACTAGTATATTTTCAGGTGTTATGTATGATTATCTTCGTTTGGAAGGTCCTTCAGGAACCACATAATCTCTTAATAGATGAGGGAGTGATGTGAGAGTTTTTTGTAATAAGAAGATTTATTATAAATAATCAATAATTTTGTAACCAGTGAAATAAAGATTCGACGATTGCGTTATTTCAAAGTTAACGAAAATGTAATTCTTTATTTTGTTTAGATCAAGTTATTCTATAGTAAAAAAAAAATTATTCTATAGTGTTTCTTAAACAACAAATAAAATCATAACTTATATTTACATATGTAACTCTTTATTAATAGATATAATATTACAACGCTCACCATCATAATATTTTTTATTATGATTATAATATTCTATTTTATAAGAAAAGACAAATGTTTTGTTACCCAAAAAAAAGAAGACAAATGTTATGAAAAACTAACATGTTAAAGCCCAATAGCGAAGTGTGAAGCCTATCTAATTGCAGCAAGCGGTGATTTTGCAACTGAACATGGCAGATATTGAAAGCATATCCATGGAGTATGTGAGCGCCGTCGTGGATCGACTTGCAAAAGGAGACAGCAGATATCTTCTCTTTTTTTTGTTATCAACATTGGGAACACATTGGTTGCTACTACATCTTAAAAATAAAATGAAAAATAGGCAAGGACTTCTTGTTGAGACAACGTCACAAAATATTGAAATAATAATGGGTTTCACATCGATGTTCTCGTTAAGTTCGTTTTTCTTTCGTCGTGGTTTTAATTGTTTTACTTCTTGTTGAATTAAATTCATATGAAAAACATGGAAGCACATATTTATGAAAAACATTTTTTATTGTCGAAAGAAGTATTATTTGTAATGAAGTGAGATAGGAAGAAAAACTCCCATGTGATATTTTCTTTTTTGTTAACAACCCATGTGATATTTTTTTCTTTTTTTCTAGTCTTTTGCATTATTCATATTTTGAATATGGCCAGTGTGGTCACACACACTGACTTGTCCGAGTTAATTATATGAAAACTGGGTCGGCAATTATGTGGTTGATGATTTCCCGTGTGGATTAGATCTTTCTGTGAAAATATTCCCTCCTCACGTATACTGTTGTTATCGTACTTTGGTTAAAAGAGTTAGACTACAATTATTTATTTTCATTTGTTCGGAAAAAGTTAAATTTTACAATTCTCAATCTAAAACAAATATAGTTTGGCGTTTGGGATTACAACTTTTTTTTTGTCATCAAAATCAAATTTAGTTTCAGATATCCAGAAGGTGCGGATCCATTTGAAAATTTGTAAATTAGCAATTCACAACGTATATATGATTTGGGCATAAACATTTTATCTACAATTTTGGAATTTAATGATTATAGTTTTTAGCTGCAATTAACGATCGAGTAATTTAATCACAGTAATTATAAGATCGCTAAATTGATCATAAATTTTTGCAGTACAATTTGCAATATTTTATTTAAAATTGATGATGCTGTCTGATGATGACTCAAAGGGAAACTCTCAGCCTTATAACTCATAATCCTAGCAATAATAATTACAAAAACGAAGGAAGAAAGACATAAGTATCATACATTCAGTTTTGAGAACTATGAGTTATTAGCCTTTATGACTGTCTTTGGATCCACAACAAATATTTTTTAGATCACTTTTTTTAACGCAGTGTATTAGGATAGATGGGTTATATCGGTTAATGTTAAATCGATGAGATAAGTTTCCTTTTGCTTATTTCATCATATATATATTGAACAATGTACATACGATATAATTCATTCAATACAATCATCAATATTTCAATATGGTATCAGAGACTAACGACCTTTTCCGCTATTTTTCTTGATTTCGCGAGCTCTGATTCTTCATGAGTGCTCTGATTTCTCCTTTCGTTGTTGAATCTTCAATACCGTAGAGAACAAAACTTAAAATCTCAAAGTGTTACGTCTTTATAATTAACATAGTTCACTATGAAATTAGAAGTAAAATCTCGGTTAGAATTTTTTGATCTCGTGAGATCACTAATATCACCTACTCTATAGTCTGAAAGTTCTTTTAACATCCCACATCGTGGATGTGTTGTGTCCTTAGGCAATATATATGTGTATGGGCAATCTTCCACTTTTGAGTTAGCTTTTGAGTGTGAGTTAGGCTCAGCACTAATATGGTATCAGAGCCCAAAGGTTTCAAATTTCGATTTCACGATTGTGGTCCACCCGTGGATGTCCAGTCCCACAAACTTCACGCTTTAGATGTCCAATCCTGAACGTGAGGGGGGGGGGGGGTATTANGGGGGGGGGGGGGGTGTATTAAGTCCCACATCGACAAAACTTGAGTGAATGGGAGTAATTTATATGTGATGTGGCAATTCTTCACTTTTGAACTAGTTTTTGGGTGTGAGTTAGGCCCATCACTAATATGGTTTCTAGCGTATATATGGTAAAATAATTTCAAAAACACCGTACTGTATATCGTATAATGAAAAATGGTCCAAGCGAGTAATGAGTAATAGTATTCACTCCTCACTAATATCGGTGAGCCTCTCCTATATTAAACCGATGCCTTTCCTCTTCGTTATCTCTACACTTCTCAATTATTAGTATCATCACTCAGAAAAATTCTCAGCCCTATTCTCTTATTATTTATCCATAATGGGAGAGGTTGTGAAGAACGAGGCGTACGGATTGGCTGTAAAAGACGAATCTGGAGTTCTCTCGCCTTTCAGTTTCTCAAGAAGGTTCCTGTTTCCTTTTAACGAATTAATCTGTGTCGATTTTAATTCCTTTTTTCGTTAAATGGAACTAACTTTTTGTGAAATTAATTTACAGGGAGACGGGAGAGAAGGATGTGAGGTTCAAAGTGTTGTTCTGTGGAATTTGCCACACTGACTTGAGCATGGCCAAAAACGAGTGGGGGTTTACTACTTATCCTCTCGTCCCCGGGTAAGAGACAACATTATAATACTCAAAAGATACTCAAGATCAAGAATGGAATTATTATATGAAAATATTCCGTCTGGAGAACCAAATAAAAAAAAGGATACCCTAAAATTTTGAACTTGCAATCAAAATTTTCTTTTAAGTTTGATTCAAATAATGATATTTAAGATCACGGATCCTTACCCCGGACATGGTAAATTTCTAATCTTACAACTCATATCCATTAAATATATCTAAAGTTTTTTAAAACATATTTACATACTCAAAGTATACTCAAAATCCAAAATAGAATTATTTATGAAAAGATTATATCTGAGATCCAGTTCAAACAATTAGGATATCTTAAGATTTTGAATTTGGATTCAAATAACAAATTAGGGATAAGTCAAAACTAATCTAGATCCCAAATATCGTGAATTTCTGATATTATAATCAATATACTTTAAATGTATTAAAATATATACAGTATGTACTTTTATAAATATAAATACATACAATTTTTTTTGTTATAACATATCATATCTTTCATATATAATTGTTATCTAAATTATAAATTTTACTTTTAAAATTGTTTTCTTGTTTTTAGAACCTTTTATATATTGTTTCAGTCATGAAATAGTTGGCGTGGTGACTGAAGTCGGCGCCAAAGTGACTAAATTCAACGCCGGAGACAAAGTCGGAGTTGGTTATATGGTCAGCTCGTGCCGGTCATGTCAAACCTGCACCGATGACCAAGAGAACTACTGTCCAAAAATGATCCTAACGTCCGGAGCCAAGTACTACGATGAAACTATAACATATGGTGGTTACTCCGACCACATGGTTTGTGAAGAGGACTATATCATCCGTATTCCAGAAAATCTTCCGTTAGATGCTACCGCGCCGCTACTCTGCGCTGGGACCACGGTCTATTCCCCGATGAAGTATCACGGGCTCCTCAGGCCGGGTATGCACGTCGGTGTGGTGGGACTAGGCGGTTTAGGTCATGTAGCTGTGAAATTTGCGAAGGCTATGGGTACTAAGGTTACGGTTATTAGTACTTCGGATAGGAAGAGAGACGAGGCCATTTGTCGGCTTGGTGCGGATCTGTTCTTGGTGAGCCGTGACCCGGAGCAGATGAAGACTGCAATTGGGACTATGGATGGTATTATTGATACCGTATCTGCGACTCATCCACTTCTCCCGCTTTTTGATTTGCTTAAATATAACGGTAAACTAATTCTGGTTGGTGCACCTGATAAACCACTTGAGCTTCCGGTTCTGCCTCTCATCTTGGGTAAGAAGCATTTTCTTTAATCATTATCTCACTTGATATTTTTATTTTCATTTTATAAGCTTACATGTATATATTTTTCATGACGAAATACTAATTTTTTTAGGGTATGTTGTCTTTGGCCAAAAAGACAAAATAAAACATTGGTCTATAATCCCTAAAAATTAAGAAATAATTTACATAAACTATGCCTCAAAGACTCAAACTCTTAATTGGAAAATATTTCATTTTATTAAAAATCTTACTAAATTACATATAGCGTTCTCAATTCTTGGGACCAGCTCTGGTAATTTGATAAACATTGAGAATATATATTGTGGTTGTGAATATGTATATAGGGAAGAAGATGGTGGTGGGAAGTATGGTAGGAGGGATAAAAGAGACTCAAGAGATGATGGATCTGGCCGGAAAACACAACATCACAGCAGATATTGAGCTTATCTCTGCGGATTATGTCAACACTGCCATGGAACGGCTCGAGAAGGCTGACGTCAGATACCGTTTTGTGATTGATGTTGCCAACACCTTGAAGCATACTCCTTAATTATAAAGCTTAAGAATTAAATTTCCCCAGAAGCTTTTCTTTTCCTGTTTGGTTTGTTGTAATATGTTACGTGTTGTTTGTCTTTAGCACTAATAATGTGCCCTATATATTGAATCAACTTGAATGTAATGTTTGCTATATTAATAAGATCTTGGGATGTTTAATTCGAATAGGTTTTGACTGGTGATACTGTAAAATCTCAAAATATTGGAAGATAAAAATATTACATGTTTATGTGAAAGTTTGTGTTCCTGTTCAAAATAATTGGTCTTGTTACTGAATATGTTGGGTGTGAATGATAGAAGCAGTGTTGCGAGCAGTCGACCACTAATAAAGATATGATATGTGGATAATTATAATGTACCAAGATTCTTAAGGGCAACATTAGTAGAATCCTTAGAGCAAAATTATTGCAGGTCCCGGAGTGAGTCTCTTAGAGGAGAGAGGGTGACGAAATGCGGAGACCGAGAAAGAAAGAGAAACGGAAATCTCCTAATTAGAAAACGTCTCTTACTCTTTACTGACAAAAAAAAACGCAAGGGACTCTATCTCTCTCTCCGAGAAGAAAGAGAAGGGACTCACCTCCGTCCCACCGATGCGGTTGCCTTTAGTTGAAGTCCCTTAAACGTAAAGTCCATTAGTTTTAACTAAAAACGCTAAGGAACGTCCTTTAAATAAAAGATTAAAAAAACGTCTCTTAGCATTTTTAGTTAAAAGCTAAGTGATGCAATTTAAGAGACCACCAATAATGTTACCCTTATGCATAGTCTATAGCTTTATAGGAAACTTTTTTTCTTTTTTTTTGGAACAACTCTATAAATTGAATCAATTCTTGGGACGTAAAGCTCTATAGGAGACTGGCTCTTGTCTTTTGATAGTATAAACACGTTTAATGGTCTAGTATATAGGTGCATGTATCTT
>OVBX01006883.1:0-11387 GCA_900406325.1 Erucastrum elatum
ATTTAGAATTTCATATATTATTAAACTGTTAAACTCAGATGGTTGGAGAAGAGGATTGTGTATATCAAAATTTAAATTTAAACAATATTTATAAAAAATATTATATTAAATGTTTGAAAAAAAGGGTTGAAGATCTAAAATTTGTATAAAGTTTTTACTAAATACATTTATTTATGTCGCCATTTCATGAAGGAAAAGACATATGATTTAGTATATATTCGAAGAACTTATTTTTGCTAGCTTTGTATTCGTCAAATGCATTGGTATCGCTCAAGATGTTAATGTATTTTCAGTGATAAAAAAAAAATTGAATAGAGCTGCCCTATAGCCATATCAATCAGACAATTCAAATTCAGTCATGATCCAGTTATTTAGTCTATATATTCATCGACATATCCGAACTACGACGTGACTTTGAAAATTATCGGCTGGTAAAACCATACGTAATGATGTGGACAACCAGGTTGACTTTTTTTGTAACTTGATGCATGCATGCTAAGCTGGAGAAGCAAAAAGATGCTGCGTAGCTTCATTTTTATGTGTCATCACGTTTTAAAATAATAATAACAGCATAACTGGTAAAAATACACACAACATAAAAAAATTCACCCACAACACAAACAAATATATAGAACAAAATGAAGAGAAATTTGAGGCTGATTGCTTTGTTTCTGGTTCTCTTTCGTGGTTTCATCTTATGCAGCTTCAACTCAGCCATACCAAATCCGCAAACTTTGTAAGGAATCCTGCAAAATTTATAATCTGATTTGCTCCATAATTTCCATTTTAGTTTACTTATTAGCCTCAGTTTATCCTGCAGTACTGATAGAAACACCCCCTAGTAAGTCAGCATCCGCACGCCAATGTTGTTAGCAAGGCGAAAACAGCATGAGAGCGGTCGTCTATGGTTCGTGGTGGTTAAGTGGACCGGTTTACAAATATTTTATTATATAGTTCATAATGAGAAGAACAATACAATCACTACAAGAAAAAAAGTTATATTGTTACAAAAATATTTGTCACAATAAAACATAATTCGTCACAATACAAATATTGTGACATATCTGTGACAGTTTTAAAGTGGTTACAATACAATCGTCACAAATATTGTTGGTAACAAAAACAGTCACAATTTTATGACCATTATATGTAGTAATTATTCCGTCACGAATAGCAACCATATATAAAAGTAATAAAAATGTTACAATTACCAACTACAATTAACGTAACAAATTTGTCATATTTTGTGACTATTACAACGTCCTAATTCCATCTCTGATTACCACCAAAATATAGTCTCAAACCGTCACAAATTAATACTAAGGAATCATCACTAATCCATCTTTATCTGCGACTCTTTCAGTTGCCTTCATTTTGTAATTCTTTATAACTAATATATAGTCACAAATTCTAATTAAATTTCTTATACTCCATCGACAAACTTTTGACTTCGTTAATAATTTGTCATCGCGAAGTTATTCAGAATTTATTAATGTAGATAAAATATTCGTATTAATATTGAAAGAATAAAAAATAACTAATATTTCAGAACTAAATTAATACATACAACTTTAAAAGAATAACTAATATCGACAAAAAATTATAATACATGCAACTAGATTCTGCTCCGGTAGAGAAAGCGGCTGTTAGTCATGTTATCATGATTTAGGGATTTCGGAAATCATCGGTTGATTCTTGCACAGGAAGCGAAAGTTATGGCGGCTAAGGCACATACAACTCTTGCAATGACACAACTCCATGATTGTTCTTTATTGGTGTCCATCTCAAAACAATGGTTTTCTCACTAATGGCTCAAATCTTCTCGGCCTCTGTCTGACCCTCAAATCTTCTATGTATTGACGTCCAGCTGATTCCCCAATTCTTTTAAGATCGTTCTCTTCCTCTCCTTGTTACACCGGCGGCGAGACACACATACGACGGGGGGCAACACACATCTCTCACTTTTTTTCTATCTTGCCTTCTCTTCTCTCTAAGGTGGTGAATGCGGCTATTCTCTTGGAGGATATATATACATACACACACATATCCTCATTGTTGATTAGGGTTCTAGTATAATGGGCTGTAATTAGTTTTTAGCTCGGCTTAATGGATCAATAATACAAAACATTATTTTCAATATGTTTCGGTTTTGAAGATATGCTTGGGTTCAAATCAAAGTTACTCTACTTAGAATTTATTTTCCTAAAAGAATCCATATTCAAAGAAATAGTTTTTTTTTCCTCATTTTGACATATGATTTGTATATGCTGTTCATATATAATTTTAAACACTCATCTAAAATATAGTGACATCAAACATAGATAGTAAATGATCATATTTTAAAAGTAATATAAAACGAAGTAAGTTTGAAACTATTCAAGTATATAACTATATTTGATAAAAATAAAGATATATAACTATTTATTATGTCTTCAACACGTACGAGTTAGAAACTATTATCTGTCATCATATTGTAACACAGTGAGAATATATATGCCATTACAGGTTCGTAACAGATTTGTGACGGTATGTATAGTCATAATATAGTCATAATAATTGTGACGGTTAGTTTTGTCTCAATTTTGTCACTGTCTGTGACAAAAGTTTGATACGATTTAAATCGTCAGAACATTGCGACAAAAAAGCTACTCATTTGTGACATAAAAGTTTAGTCACAACAACGTATTTAAAAGGTAACAAATCTGTGACTAATAATTTTTGTATCAAAATTATGTCACAATACAAACATTTTCTTGTAGTGAATGCAAGTTAAATGCTATGTCATGTAATGAGCTTTAAGAATGATCAATATGTAGTATAACTGCGGAAGGAGAGAAACATTCGATTATATTCTTCCATCTTCAAAACGGATTCCCATTTGGTGAGAGAGATTCACCAGATTCTCTGCAGAAAGTTAGCTTGTCTTGATCGCCTTAGGTACGTACCCCTTCATGCTATATTTCACCCACTACAATCTCACAAGTCGCGCGATCGAATTCTATCTTACACGTATGTTGGGTGAATTTTCATAACCCCTGGCTAGGTGTATCGATCGTCATGTCTTGTACTCTCATTGTGTGTGTGTGTGTGTGTGTTCACTTATTCAGCTCTTTTTCTTATTACTTCAGTCTTCAGATGATGTCTCTGTAAAAGAAATAAAAGAGAAAAATAAATTTTAACCACCATATATATATAATTAGACTATCGAGTGTACATCAATGAGTTTTTTATTAATCTTGTTTCACCGAAGTTGATCATTAACGTTGGAGATAATTTCACGATACCTAAAGTTCAGCTAGCTCTCCAGGGTATTTTTATTGAATATAATTGTAGGACAAAGAACAAGATCAAAAAGCCAACATCCGGTCATTAAAAATGCATTGACTTATACATTTCATCACCAACTATGGTGAGAACGACACTGATATGATCGCTACCTAACAGTCTTACACTAACAACTATTTATTTACTATTTATGTTTTGGATAGACAGAAGATACATGGGGCAAAAAAATGAGTCTCAAGTTCATTCTATTAGTAGCTTCACTTTTACTTTTATGCATCCCATCTTCTGATTCGGCAATCCTTCCATTTCTCAGAAACCAGAAACTTCGTAAGTCTTTTGCTTCATCTACTATCTAATTATGTGTAATACGTATGCGCAGTTTTAATTAGTTTTGAGTGTGGTACAAGTCAATGAAGAAGGAAGAAAGATTCACCTTCGCAAGGAAAACAAGATCAGCGTAAAAGTCAGCCGTTCACCTCCTGCCAAAGGCAGAAATTGCTGCAATGATTAAAAGAAGTTCCTGCACAATATTCCCAACATGATCAGAGCTTTAAAATTCCCAACATGATCAGAGCTTTAAAATGCTTTAGAGTATTTGCTAATGTGTATTAAGTTTCAGGGAACGTAGTTTTTAAAACTCGAAGGCATGTTTTCAACCTTCCAATTTTTTTTGTTTCTCCTCCTGTAACTCTCTTATTCCTCCGCCTTGTTATCATCTCCGCGAAATCTATTGTATGTTTTTAGTAAAGCGGTTCTGTCACCGGGAAGGGGGAAGACTTCGGCTCTGATAACAGATAATATGAATTTTTGAGTGGTAGTAGATATTATAATTTAAGCTCTTATAAAAAAATATTCAAATTGTGTTCACAAGAGCAGAGCCACTTTTCATATCCAACTTAATATTCAAATATGCATTCAGAAATCTGAAGCTCTGCTTGAAACGATTCTTAAGTAAAAGCAAATACACAAATCATAGAAAAATCCTAATCTCAGAAGACTCCGTTTTAAGGCTGGCGAATTAGAAGATCGATATCAGCACCAACTTCCACAGTCTTAGCTTCCTTCGATGCCTTTGCTGATTTGGCAATGCTCTCCACCTCAAAATCTATCGCTATCTTCTTTACCTGGCCTTCAAGCATCTGTCATTCCAGAAACCACTTACACTGGTTAAAAAAATTATGTAACCAACAAGCACAGAACTCTAAGGGATTGAGAACTAACCAGCGAGCCGATTGCTACCAAACTCCGGAACTTGGAATCAACATCTGCAGCTTCCTCTTCTGCAATCTGTTTAAATTTTCATTTTTTTAGCACAACGAAAGAAAACTCAGGAAACTTTTTGGTACATTGGTTCCCTCAGATTTTAACTATAACAGATGATATGAATAGGATAAGTGCACCATTGTGCAAATGGCCCAATTAGACCTACCTGCAATGCTGCTGAAAGGACTTGAGCTTGGCCTTCTTCATCTTTCTTCTCTATTAGAAGCACTGCATAACTGCCAAAAAAAAACCATAGATGATGGCGTTGATGTTATGTGTCAACAGCGAAAAATATAGTATAAGAGAGTATCTTACTTGAGAAGCAACGTCGAATACGCCAACTGCAGATTCTTATTTGGGGATGAATAACAGTTTGAGAAGGCATCAAGAATCTGCATGCAACGACAGTATCACATATCAAAGGATGAGTACCCCAGAAACCACTTCTTCAAATTATCATAATAAACACACACAAACACGAATCTATAGGCCCTAATACAGTAAAATGGAATCATAAACATCATTTCTATTCGCAGACGCAGCTCAAACACGGATACTAGACACAGAAACCAATAGCTGCTGGTTCATGGAGTTATCACAGATTTTAATTATGATATAAAACCATTGAAACAAAATAGTACTTACTTGGCTATGATGCTTCTGTAGCCAGTAATGAAATGAAGGATTCTTGAATAGATTAACAAGGACACGAACAGTTGTTAGAAGATTTGCAGGAAGAGCCGAATTTTCTGTGACTTTCTTTATAACATCCAGAAGCAGATCTGAGTAAATTTATTAACAGAGAGATACAAGTTAATAAAGAAGATCGCCTGATGCTTTTACTAAATGTTGGGAAACCATAACATCACGTGAGATGATTACCATTGTTGTTTTCCACATGCTTAATAAGTAGGCTTGCTCCATGAGGATGCAAAACGAGCATCCTAACTAAATCAGTAGCTGCATATACAAAAACCATAAGCATAAGAGCTAGAAACAAACAATTGTCACAAAATAGAGTGGCTAGCAAAAAGGTAAAATGATTTATGGCCATGGAAACCAATAATGCTATTCATATAAACCAAAACATGTCATTTTAGGTTGTTGTAATAAGCATATTAGAGAATCAGACTTTTAGCTATATAGTTACCATGGAAAGCTAAATATGGTAGTAAACGGTTTTTTTTGACTAATTGATTGACAAGAGAAGATTTACCCGGAAACATCATCGCAGGTGGCCATGCTTGTATCACTTTCAAAAGCAAAGCGATATCGACGTCGGCGAAACTGCTAGCGTGGTAATGTGATGTGTCCTTGAGTATCTTAACCATTGCGCCCACTCTGGATACTTCTGCTTCTGTCATGGACTTGTCAGTATTAACCTTCAAAATAGGGGAAAAATATTTCAAACACACACAAATTACCAACACTAGTATATGTCAAATAATCACTGAATCGGTCTAGGAGCAACGGTCCTCGTGCGCCAGAAGTTACTATTGTGAACTTACTGGGTCAGAGCGTAGAGTATTGTTAAACTCTGTCATCTTTTTAAGGATCCCGTCATATTGAGCAACATCAAAAACTAGCATGCCTCTCTGGAGTAAACAATGGAAGAAATAAATAAGTAGCTAGAAACACCAAACATGAACAAAGAAAGAAGGACACTAGCGTACTTTAGGAATGTGCTTGTATAAAGGTTTTGCCGGTGTTGCTGCAACAGAAAAGGGTCAAAGTGCATGAGTCAAAACTCAAAAGGAAGAATATTATTGAAAAATAAAAAACGAAATCCTTTGTTAGAAAAATAACTCAGTCTCACGATGTATTCATACCAGCTGAATGAGATGATTGCCCAGGAACATAAGCATTTGCTGTTACACAAAGAAGGCAAACCATAAAAATTACAATAAAACCTGAACAAAATCCCAGACCAAATATTATAAAAGAAAATTAGAAATTTTACCGCCCGTGAAGGGATCACGAAAAGATGGATTGAAATTGAAGTCTTTCTGCCCAGAGTTCTGTAATATAAAATCAACAATCTGTTGCCGATATGCGACGGGAAGATTCTCTTTTAGAAGCCACTTGTCAGCTGTATCATAAGGATTGTCTGCAAGACAAGGAACCATTTAGGTATAAATACATTGAGGCACTTGCTTGTAGAGCCAGTAGAAGTTAAGACAAGGTCAGTAAACAGTTCAGGTACCTGATCGATTGTAAGGAAGTTTCCGGATAGGTTCCCCATCACCAATGTCAACATCGAAAACTAGAATAAAAAAAAAACAAAACGTGCTAAGAATTTCGGTCACTTTGATATCAAATGAATCTGAAGTTTCCATGATAAAGTTTAAAATCTAACCAAAATCATACTGAGCTCCATCGAGGATAGGACGGTCACCCACACCATCTGGGCCATCAACAACCTCACCGATCTGAACAAAGTTGACAACAACGCAGCATTTAAGTCTAGAGCAAAAATGGCATGCAGTCAATAAACAAAAAAAGGCCAAGAAAAAAAAATAATGTTGACTTACTTTGTCCCATCTCTGTTCGTTCATGTTCCATGCATAAGCAACACCATTGTCTCCCTCCCTTACGACTTTTGTCTGGCCATCGCTGGTACCTGATAAAATACATCAAATAGTGGAAGATGTTACAAGAGTGACCTAGCAAGAAAGTATCAGTTAGAGTTCTCCACTGTATGATTAAGAGTATACAAAATTTGGATAACAAGTGGCACCTGGTAACGTCAGAGCATCAAGCCCTGGCAGCTCGTCAAGTCTCATTCCCCCAACTTTTTTCCTGAGATTCAAAACATAAAAGACACAAAATCATTACACTGCCAAGAAAAAAATACTTAATGGACACAGAACTTTATATATCAGATTACCTGCTCAATTTGTACTGAGAAAGTTGGGAATCATAGGCATCAATCTCCATTTGATCCGCAATCATACCATCACGTACTGTCCAGACGCGAGTAACACCATCTGAACATGCAGTCACAATGTCTCCGCTTTCCAAGAACTTGGCATCCCAGACACAGCCTGGGTGTTCCAAACTCTGAACGCAGACTCCATCTGTACCAAACAAACCAACAAGTTAGAAGAAAATATCTATAAGAGGCATAAGTTCAGATAAAAGGAAAAGACGACAAAAGAAAAATCATCAATACCTTTCCATATCTTGGCATGGCGATCTTCACTCCCACTAACAATAAGGCCAGATGCATGTGCGTCAACTGAGTAAACGATGGAGGTGTGCCCAACCATCTCCAAAAGAACTTCGCCACTTAGAGCCCACAACCTGATGGAACTGTTTTGATAAACAAGAGATTCTGGTTAAGACCATACAGATGAGGTCATCGATTTGCATGATTAACTGGACAACTAGAATGCAATAAGGCAAGAGGTTGCTTTAAGCAAAAAAACTTACCCATCATGTGATGCTGAAAGAAATCCTAAATCAGGCATCACGGCTAACCCTCTAACCGTATCTGCAAAACCCAAAAGTACTTATGTCAGAACATTAGTTTCTCCAGTAAAGAGAAAATCCCTGAAAACAGGTTAGTGAGATAAGAACAAACGTATCATAGTGTCTTGGCACTTCACATGACAAGATATCTTACTGCATCTTCTCAGAATGAAAAAGAAATTAGAGAGAAACGAAGGCACAGCTAAATTCACCTGCATGCCCTGTAAAGGTTCGTAGACTTGTTTTCCCCTTCCATAGTTTGAGAGTTGTGTCACTTGAACCTGAGATGAGCTCACCAGACGGCAGCTTCAAGACTGCCTGGACAGGCGACTGATGCGCCTCCCAAGATTCAACAAGCTGTCCGTTTCTCCATCTTCTCAGAGTTCTTCAGAGAAAGAAAGAAATAAGAAAAAAAAAACAAATGAGAACTTATGTTACACTACACAAACAGTAGAGACTAACCCAATATTTGATGAATCTCTATAACAATGTATTACTAAAGCTAGCTCAAGACAATAACTCCGACAGTTCACACTCATAAACACCATTATAACTGGATTTCAAGCAAGTAACGTAAAATGAGAGGACTTACTGATCAACTGAAGAAGAAACAATGTCGTCATCATCAAGAGTAACACCAGTGACTTGCATCTTATGACCCTTCAATGACTGAACAACCTCTCCATTGACCAGGTTCCAAACCAAAACCGAAGTATCCATGCTCCCAGAGACGAGCCTGCCTTCAGGATACTCCTCGTTCGGCGAGATCCACGCAAGAGGCCCAACGAAACTTGTATGGCCCAATAGAATCTTAGAAGACGAATACTTTCGCTTATCATCAGAACCAAGCGACCATACCCTTATGGTTCTGTCTCTTGATGAGGTAGCTATGTGCTCATCAGTGCAAACACATATTCCACGCACCTGAGAAACCAAATTATAATTAGGTCAATTGCAATACACAACCGTCACGGTAATTTATCAAATCGGCACATGAAATTGAAGCTAAACTCTAACGCGAAACCACATTCGAGTGGATGATCTTAGAAATTTTCAAGGAATGGTGGAATTACGGAGGCTGAACACTCTCGAGAAAGAATCGATCACGAAAACGAGAAACATATAGTTAAGGAGGAAGAGAGGATTAGCGAGAGAGATGCTTACATCGTCGTCGTGGCCACGAAGCTCGCATCTGAGCTTGTATTCTTTGAAATCGATATCCATCATCGCGGCTGAGAAGGAGCAGCAGGTAGTAGAGAGACTAAACGACTCAAAGTGACTTGAGGGAGGAGGAAGAGGAAGAAGGAGAAGGATCTTAATAATACTTGTTCGGCTCAAACCGAATTCAACCGAACCGTGAATTTTGGCTTTATACCCGGTTTAGCTATTTGTAGTCTTCTTTTTCTGGAACACTGCTATTTTTCGTCTATATTTACTAATTAGTCACTAAATATGGAAGTTATATCATACGAACCCTTTGGGATTTCTCAGCTTCTTCAAGTTTTTTTTTTTCTATTAAATTCTAGACATTTTTTTGTTGAGTAATATAGATTATGTTATCTCGGGTTATTTAGATAGTTCATGTAACTCAGGAGAAAGTATATTGTTGTCCGGAGAAATCTTATGATGATGTTGTAATCATATATGAGCTCGGATGGTGATTATGGTAACAATCAAGAACATAGCAAAGTAAGGTATTTAGATTGTGTTAAGGTGTCAGAAGATAGAAAAGAAAGTTACAAAGAATGAATAAAACATAGTACCAATCTCTAATAAGTTTTCTCTGTTAAAGAGTGTTAAGAGATGTGATATATATGTATGATGGTGTTGCTTTCAACACTCTTTGTGGCTCATGGCTCGCATTGTACCCATTCCTCTTTGAGAAGATAACACAGAACCAAAGTTGTCTGCTATGGGGATGAGGCTCCTTGCGGGCAAAGAGTATTGCGAATTGCAAATCACAAACATGGCTTACATGTAGTGAAGACAAATGGTTTCTGTCTACTGCTTGCAAGAATTGAGTTGCTCACTTGATACAGGTTTGTTTAACTTTTGCTGGTTTTGCGTCAGTGATGTAAGCAAACTCTTATGCAACTATTTTCACTGGCAGTTTCAGATGTGTCCATCGGTTATAAAAGCCTTTGGCCATCTTTCTTAGACAATGTTTGGTATTGAACCAACAGAAGTTCACATCCACATCCAGTCATATCCGGCCACATCCAAGTCCTTTTAAGAACGAAGACAATCATTGACAATCATTGCCAACACGAACGGAGACCTCCTAAACTTCTTGGCAATGATTGTCTTCGTTCTTAAAAGGACTGAATAAATAAAAATTTAACATGCATTTGATTGCTATCCGCCAAAATGTAACTAATTTCATATGTCAATAGTAAACCTCTAAGGCTCTAACTAGTATACCGTCGGACTGACTATATTACATTTCAGCCTCTCAGATCATTTACATCGTGCCGTGAAAGAAACTTAATCACGTATCAAAAATTCAAAAACAATTAGCAAGAAACATCAAAACAGCTTATGAAGAAATTATTATTAAGAAACAGAACAAACACGATCGACAAACAAAGTCTTAAGACTATTGATTTAAGTTTGGAGTCAGTACATACCACAAAGAGCACCTTTTATGAATTCGTGGTATGTTAAAGTGATTGTAACATTTGTTTTCTTTTTCGATTTATGTCGTGGCCAACGAGTCGTCTATTTGTTGTGACACCTTTGGCTTTCATTAGACTTCAACAATTCCTCCTTTTATTCGCATTCTAGGTCGAAATGTATAATAAATATAAGTATGTAACTTACGAGTATATAATGTTTTGAAATGTTGAGTACCATAACGAAACAAATTAGTTTGCCTTGTTAATTTGTTATTATATTTTGTCAATATTACAGGATGTTTTTTTCAAAAAAAAAAATAACAGGATGTTTGCTCTCGGCTAGCTACATCATACCATGCTACTTTTATATACATTACCAAAATTTTAAATATCTTATGAATGAGTATTTTATTGCTGGTTTTCAGGGGCATCTAAGCTGTCAGAAATTTCTATTCACGTATAGAGACAGCTGGGGAATCCATATAATTTATATAGTTCATATCTTTCAATCTGATACAATTAAAATATGTATTACTTGCTGTTTTTCTTCTCTATATTCGGCAAGCATATACTTTTCTGAAATGGTTAATATACATGATTTGTATTCATTTTTCTAACAATTATATTTTGCTGTCTCACTGTAGGAAGATAGATTGACATCAACTCCCAAAAGCCCATCAAGCGAGCAGAAAAAAGGAACGGCCCACTCGAGCAGCAAGGGTCCGACTCGAGGCGAGTGACCCGCGGGAGACT
>OVBX01006884.1:207-11387 GCA_900406325.1 Erucastrum elatum
AAACCTCTAGTATTTGAATAAGGCCGACGTTTTTTTTTTATTTGTCACTGAGGCCGAAGTTATTACTCAAAATCTGATTAAATCCAAACAGAAACATGATTGGTCCCCCAGATGCCCAGTCCCGTATTTCTCTCTATTGCAGAAAGAAATATACTAATTGTTATTGGTTATTGCAATATCCTTAATCAGTCTGTTTAAGTGATCGTTTCACGGCCAACAAATTAGATTAAGCATCTTTTTCTACTAATGGCCAGAAGTTCAAATTAATTGAAAACTAAAATAAATTCTTAACTAGAAAATGACGAAATATTATATTATTTTATAGCTTAGCAGATGCATTTCGCCGTGCACAAAAAAGAAGAGCAGATGCATTATGTTAATATATAGCAATTACTTTATTAATCTTCCCAATTACAGGCTAAATCGGGATAACCTCAAAGTTATGAGGCCAAATTGCACAAGAAGAAAGTAACTGAGTCAAACATAGATTACAGAAAACCTCAGTGGAAAGAGTATTTGAAACTTAACCAGAGGTTCTGTCACCACCAAAACCGGATTGCAAGAAACCGGTTTGGTCCAAATGAGACACATCTCCCCAAACTTGGATTGTCCATTTGTCTCCCTCGAATAAACGGAACACATTGACCGATGTGTTGAGAATCTTTTCAACTTTTCGTGCACTTGGACGTGCTCTCTCGTAGAGAGATCTGATCACACCTCCATGAGTCACTACCACCACTCTCTCACCTTCACCAACCATCATCACCACAATTAAGTTAGAAGAACATGTGTTTGATTCCTTAGAAAGAAAGAAAAGGAACCTTGATGTTTGTCGCCGATTCTCTGTAATGCAGATGTACATCTGTCGTAGAGTTTGTCAAGACTTTCTCCTCCGCCCTAAATGATTAAACTTTTTAGCACGAGTCATCCACATACTAAAGCTTCTTCTTTATAGCTATACTTACTGGAATATCAACGTCAGTGCGGTTAGATGAAAAGGCCTTGTAAGCTTCTGGGCGAAGTTTGGAAGCTTCTTGATACACAAGACCTTGCATATCTCCTAAATGTCTCTCCCGCAAATCAGGATCAGTAAGTACCTTACATAAAACATTACACACATTTAAAACCTCTATACAAAGTCCTAAGGATACAGCTTAGAATATCATATACTTAACAACCAAAACATTAAAAAAAAGGGAATAAAGGTGGAGACTTTAGGAACAGATTCATACCTCAAGCTTGCCGCATTTAGCAGCAATAATCTGAGCAGTCTCAAAGGCTCTCTTCAAGTCAGAGAAGTAGACATAAGATACCTTAGGCTCCTTTGATAACCTCTCAGCAACCTTTAGAAGATTCAAACGGCATCATCATTCATCATTAAATCAACAATCAAAAAGACAAAAAAAAAAGTCTTTTAAAGTGAAAAGACACAATACTTGTTCTGCCTGTTGTCTTCCTGCATCGTTGAGTTCAACATCCAAATGACCCTGTAATAAAAACAAAACCCCAATTCAACCAGATTCATTACAACACCTCTAATCAAGATTTCATTCATCACATAATAATGGTTACTTGGATCTTTCTCTCTGCATTCCAAGATGTTTCTCCATGACGTACAACAACGATCTCAGAGTAACAACACTCGTCAACGGAACTGCGATAAAACACCATTAAAGTAAAGAGAAGGATCAGATCATCAGATTTACACACATGTTCGAATGTGAGATGGAGAAAGCATACTCTTCTTCCGCCATGGGAGATCCGCTCAAAATCGGTCAATGGCTCTGGATTAGATCCGGCGTCGGAGTTTGATCATCATTTTAGCCCATTGGATATCCACTAATGGGCCTAATCTTTTGGCCCAATTTCATTTAAGCTAAAAGTTGAATTTGAAAATAGACATCTATTTTAATTAAGCAGAAGTACTTTTAAGATTTTTAAGATTTGTTTGTAAACATAGATAGTAATAAAAACTGTATTATATTTGTTTGGACGCATAGATGATAGTAAAAAAATATTATGGTGTTGCTTGGAAACATAGATGGTAGTAGAAAATGTATTATATTATATATTCTTGGTTTATGTTATTAAGAAAATTTGAAAGTTCATTATATTAAAAAAAAGTAATGGGCTTATCTTACTTGATATACATATTTCAAATCAAAATAATAATTTAATATAGATTTATATCAAAACTTTATTCGAAAATATACATATATTCAAAATTAATTTTTACTAAAATATTTTCCAATAACCATTGTAATTTTTTTTCAATATATATATATATATATATACACATATATAAATATAATACGAAGCCTAATTTCAAACACCAACTTAAATTATGGTTTTTATATTTCAATTAATTTTAAAAAAAAAATAATATATGTGATTATTTATATAATAGTACATATAAAATATTATTATTTATATGATTACTTATATGATAGTAGTAAAAAAAAGTTATATAGTGTTGTTTGAAAATATGGATAGTATTACATTAAGAAAAATAATAATGGATGTTGACAGAAAAAATAATGGATTTATGTTACTAAAAGAAATGAAAGTCCATTACATTATATTAAAAAAAAGTAATGAACTTATCTTACTTGATATCCATATTTCAAATCAATATAATAATTTAAAATAATTTTATTCAAAACTATATATATATATATATATATATATATATTAAAATTTTATTTTTATTAAAATATTTTTCAATAACGATTACTAATATAGTTCAACACAAATATTCCACTCAATATTTATATTTGACTATTATTGATTTTTTTTATTATTGATTTACATAGACACGTTTCAACTTGTTTTCTGGATTCATGATTCATTTCAGCTTAAATATTTATATTTAAATGTAGGATAAATTAACTTCTGAATAATGAGTCAACTAAGCAAGTTTACTATATTCAAATTGCAAATTTTACCTTTTAGATGACTATGCATCCAAATTTATCTATTTAAAAAATAATAATTCACCGACTTATTCATGTAATTATCGTGTAACTTTTGATACCTCTTATGCTAATGATATAGTTTATAATATACTTGTCTTATCGTTCGTGACAAACAAATCAAATTTATGTATCTTTTTCAAATATATTGTGACTAGACTTTGATAATATAAAACAGAATTTCCGTGCCACAGATTCTGACTTTTAATCAAGTTTCTTTGGGTCCTCTCTCCAAACAAACTTCCAATAAGAAAGAAAGAGAGATTTATTGTTGTAAAACGTTAAGAATAAATTCCCAAAAAATTCCACTTTATTACTTAAGAAAACTAACTCAAAAACTTAAGCTTCACAATCACAAATCTCTCACAATCTCATATCTCATCTCGACATCTGTTATATATATGTTTACAATCTTTATCCAATTAGTATTTCTTTCAAATAGATAACTCCTACTCTCAACATCATTATCCTATCATTATCTCAACTCTAATAGGATTAGGATTATTTCTCTCCTAAGCTTCTTTCAAGCTTATCCCAGCAGTCTTCCCTCTAAGCTTGAAGTCTCCTTTCTTCACATCATGAACTCCCATGAGCTTCCTCATCTCTCTGTATTTGATCCTCGCAAGAGCCTTCGTCAAGATATCCGCTTTCTGCTCATTACCAGGAACATGCTCCACTTCGACCAACCCTTTCTCAACACATTCTCTGATAAAATGAAATCGTGTGTGTATATGTTTACTACGACCATGAAACATCGGGTTTCTTGTGAGAGCTATAACGGATTGATTATCAATTCTTATCACCACTCTTTCACTCGAGACACTCATGATCTCTGCAAGCAAATCTTGAAGCCATGTTGCATGTCTCGCTGCTTTAGTCCCTGCCATGAACTCCGCTTCACATGAGGACAAGGCAATTGTCTCTTGCTTTTGTGAGCACCAGGTAATGGGGCTGCTTCCAAGGTAGAAGATGTGCCCTGTTGTACTCCTTCCATCATCAGGATCAACGTTGTAACTGATGTCACTGTAGCCAACAAGTTTCCTTGATTGTGAGGTTGAACGTTCCAATGTCAAGCCATAAGAAGTGCTCCCTCGTAGGTACCTGAGACATTGCTTCAGCGCATGTGATTCTCTAGGACTCTGCATATACCTGCTTAAAACTCCAACACAATAAGCCAGGTCAGGTCTTGTATGAAGCAGATAGCGAAAACACCTGACCGTCTTTCTGTAGCTTGTTGCTTCAATTGCTCTCTCCCTCTCGAATTTTGCCAACTTAAGGCCTGCATCCATAGGTATCTACACGGGATTACTGTCTTTCATACCCGTCTCTTCTAAAATCTTCAAAGCATATCGGTTTTGATTCAATGTTATCCCTTTGTCATGTTGACATACCTCAATTCTTAGATAGTAAGACAGTTTTCCCAAGTCACTCATCTCAAATGTGTTTGCCATCTCCTTCTTGAAGTTAACAATAGCTCTCATGTCTGTTCATGTAACAAACAAATCATCAACGTAGACTGCAATAACAAGAAGATCTCTGTTTTCAGTTTTGTGATAAACTGAAGGCTCCTTCAGACAACATATAAACTTCAACTCCAGCAATATTTTATTCAACTTATCACCTCCAGTTTTGTTTAATCTATACACCTTACCTTCACATCCCTCTATCTTAAAACCTTCAGGCTGTGTGACATACACAGTCTCCTTTAAGTCACCATGTAGAAACGTTGTTTTAACATCAAGGTAATGTATTTCCCAACCATGAGAAGCTGCAAGACTGATCAACAAGCGTATTGTCTCTATCCGTGCTACTGGAGCGAAAAACTCGTCGTAATCAACTCCATATTGTTGAACATAACCTTTAGCCACAAGTCGAGCCTTGTACTTGTTGATAATATCATCAGAATGTCTCTTCAGTTTAAACACCCACTGCAGCCCTATGGGTTTCACACCTTGTGGAAGATCAACAAGAGTCCAACACTCAAGTTTTGTTATGGATGATATCTCATCCTCACATGCATGTATCCACTCTTTGCATTCCTTTGCTTCCTCATAGTTGAATGGCTCACTATTCAAGCACATAACCAGATGTTCTCCTTCTTCTTCTGCAAATAAGACATAATCATCAAGGTATCTTGGCATTGAAGTTACACGCTGTGATCTCCTGAGTTGAGGTTGTAATTCCGAATCATCTTCACTCTCAAACTCTTGTTCATCTACCACAATAGCTTCACTAGCAGTTTCTCCTTCCCTGTTATGATTCTCTATTGCTTGGATCCCATGGTTACCGAAAGCTTCTACTATGATTTCAAACTCTCCAACTCTGTTCTCCGCTGAGCTATCAAGATTCCACTTCCACCCTTTTATCTCATCAAAGACAACATCGGCTCACCAATATCCTTTTGCTTGATGGATCAAGCATACGGTGTGCTTTAGATCCTGGTTCTGTCCCAAGGTGGACCAACATACGAGATCTATCATATAGCTTCTTCAGAAGCTTTGACTCAACTTTAGCGTAGCCGACACATCCGAAAGTCCTGAGAAGGTTGATGTTAGGCTTCCTCCCAAGATAGCCTTCATACGGCGTTCGATCCTTGACAGCTCTTGTAGCAATCCTATTAAGGAGATAAGTACAGTGTCTGATCACTTCTCCCCACAAGTAATTTGGAACAGACATATGCTTCATAATGATCCTGGCCATCTCCATTAGCGTTTGGTTTCGTCGTTCTACTACCTCGTTCTGCTGCGGTGTGTACGGGGCGGTAAGATGACGCTCAATGCCAGAGTCATTGCAAAACGTGTTGAACTCAAGTGACACAGATTCACCTCTCCGGTCCGTTCTTAACTTTTCAGTGTGCTCTTTTGTCTCCCGCTCCACCAAACTCTTGAAATGTTTGAACTTGCTGAACGCCTCTCCTTTGTGTTTAAGCAACACTATCCACATGTATCTAGAATAATCATCAATGAGCACAAACACATATCGATTTCCTGCACTGGTACTAGGACTGATCGGACCACATAGATCACCGTCTACTAACTCCAGCCTTTTGGTTGCTCTGTACTAAGTAGCTTGAGGAAACATTTGTCGAGCTTGCTTTCCCAACAAGCATGAGCCACACACTTTCTTCTCAATCTCAATCCTTGTACCATTGATTTCATTGTACCATTGATCTTATTGTCTCCAAATTTATATGACCCAACCGTGCATGCCACTTACTAGAATCACTCATCGTAGTAGTCAGAAGTGAAAAATCCTCTTTGATCCCCATGCGGACCTTATAGAGCCGTTTTTTTTTACCTTGAAGCCTTGGCAATAAGCTTTCCATCCTTATCATGCATTATCAGATACTCTCCTTTCATCCTCACCTCACATCCAGCTTCAGTTGCTTGCCCAAGGCTGATTATGTTGCTCTTAAGATCAGGAATAAAATAGACTCACTCATCTTCCTTGGCTCACCGTTTCTGTCTATAAACTCAATTGATCCCTTTCCTTTGATATCAATCCTCGAGTCGTCACCAAACCTGACTTTCCCGGACACAGAGTCATCAAGAGAAGAGAAATGCCTACGATCACCACTCATATGATTGCTAGCTCCATTGTCAAGGTACCAAATATCATCGCCTTCCCTTGCTTCATAGTTGCTAGGTACAATGTTCTCCTCATTCAAATACACTACCTCGTGTATCATCAGCTCATCTGCTCCTTGTGTTCCCTTATTCTCATTCTCTTGCACCGTTTCTTGAAGCTTAAGTAGACGATCTGGACACTCGTATGCAACATATCCCGTCTTGTCGCAGTGAAAACAAGTAAGTCTTGATGTGTCTCTTTGTCCATTGAAACCATTGAACCGACCGCGACCTCGTCCTCTATTAAAGAAGCATCCTCCACGTCCTCTGCCTCTTGTATTAGAGTTGAAATCACGGGTCTGTTGTTGTGGTTCCATGTTTGCATACATTAACTTGCTCTGGTCCTCTACGTTCTCATCTTCTTCTTCATTCGAACATTCCTCATAAGTCTTCATTCGTCCTATGATGTCCTCAAAGCTTGTGGTTTTGAGGTCTAGAACTTGTTCTAGAGAGGCCACAATCTGTATGTATTTCTTGTGTGGTAAACACTTAAGAAATTTCTTCACAAGTTTGGTTTCCTCAATCTCCTCTCCTAACGTCAATGATTTTGATGATATCTCTGATAGCTTCCCAACAAATTCATCGATCGTTTATGTATCCTTCATCTTCAACCGATCAAAGTCAGACATTAGGGTTTGAAGACGCGCCTTCTTGACTCGCTCAGCTCCCAAGTGTCTGGTTCGAATTGCGTCCCATACCTTCTTGGCGGTGCTCAGTTCTCCAACTTGCAGTACCAATGCTTCAGATATCGACTGACATATGAGAACCTGCGCCATAGTATTCTTCTCATCATCTGCTACTTCAGTTTCGCCAACCTCCCAAACCTTATGCACTTTAAGTAGAAGTCTCATCCTCATGGCCCACACCGTATAGTTAGTTGCCGTAAGTATAGGGCACTTGATTGAGGATGATCCTCCTTCTTTCTGCTTTGCGACAAAAATATCTCCCATGGCTCTGATACCAAATATTGTTGTAAAACGTTAAGAATAAACTCCCAAGAAATCTCACCTTATTGCTTAAGAAAACTAGCTCAAAAACTTAAGCTTCACAATCACAAATTTCTCACAATCTCATCTCATCTCGACATCTTTATATATAGATGTTTACAATCCTTATCCTATTAGTATTTTTCTCAAATAGATAACTCCTACTCTCAACCTCATTATCCCATCATTAGTTCAACTCTAATAGGATTAGGATTACTTCTCTCATCTAGAGCTAGTTTTCTTAAGCAATTATCGATTATACAACAGGATTGCTTCTTTCAAGCTTATCTCAACAAGATTATACAACAGGATTGCTTCAGGTATGGCTAAAATCTATTTTAACTGATTTTTATTTTTTTCGCTTCTTGTAAAATTATCGATTTGATTCATATGCACAGACGTTCGTTCTCATTGAAACATCATATTCTCTATATCTAAAAACATGTTATGGCCGCTAGATAGGTGATCAATTTGCTTTTATTCATCTTTATTTTTGTTTTTTGAGAGGTTTAATTTGCTTTTCATCTACATATATTACGTACGAGCTATGATCAAACTTCTGATGTTTATGTGTCATTTCTTCTTCCTTCTTTTTGAGAAGGAATCTATTTCCTACGGATTGAAAGTTACATCATTTTCTTTACAATTCGTTTGTGCAATCTCCGACATGGAATGTTTGTCCATGTTCGATGACAAAAAAACCAATCAAACTCTATTGAATTTAGATTCAAGTGGAAAGGAACTCATCCTAACTTGCTTTGCTTTGGAAACAAATGCCATGGAAGCCACCATGGAGTGTCATTGTCATGGGGATGGAAGAAAATGGACGGTCTCAATTTTCGTTTCAAAATCAAAATTGTGATTTAGTCATAGTGAAGCCACTGCGAAGGTATTTGATAATATTTTATTGGTTCTTCACAGAAGTTTCTTTGTTGTATGGCGATGTTCTTAGAATCGTTGAAAATTGGCGGTTCCAGTTTTTATTCCCTTCGAAAGAATCAGTATATTGGATTCATCGATGGATATTTATAGTTTTAAATTGGAATTTGGTCAATGTTATACAACAAAAAAAGTCACAAAGGAAAGTTTGGAATTCCATCGATTGTATGATTGATGATAGCAATCACATCGAAAATTCTATTACTGAAGAAGATGGATCTGAAGAAAACTTCTTCAAATTTTATTTTCTGTTGTATTGTATTTTCTTTATTTTAAATTTGCATTTGGTTGTATTTTTATCTTCTTTGTAATGTTACATTTTATTATAAATAAAATTGCTGTTAAAAATTACGTACGAGCTAATAACACATCTACACATTCTTATGTTGATTAATCTCAGTAGTATTCAGAAACTTTTAAAAAATCACCGTTATTAGTAATCTTTTTTAATATATATATATATTTCACATGGAGAAGATGTCAACACCATGCGATGCATGCATGCAAGTACCTAAGGAGAAAATGCACACAAGCCTGTCTGTTTGCGCCTTACTTCCCTAACAAACTGAAAGATTACACAGGTATTCGGAGCAAGCTAAGTAAAGCCTAATTAAGGTTATCTAGCCTAATAAGAATAATTGTTGGAAATTTCATAACTATACTTTTTTGGTACCACTTTTCACTTTTACCACCATTCTAGTGACATTTTCACAAATACATTTTCATTAATAGGTAAATGACTAAAGTGACTCTTGCTCTAATCTAAGTTTTTAATCGATTTCTCTCGAAAGAGAAATTTTCTCTGTCGACAGAGACAAAGATGGAGCGGTGACGACGGTGACAGAGATGGAGTGGTGGCAACGCGACAGAGATCGAGTGACGACGACGACAATAGAGATCGAGTGACGACGACGGTGACGGAGATCGAGTGACGGCGACAGCAACAGAGATCGAGTGACGACGATGACAATGTAGATCGAACGATGACGACGGAGATTGAACGGTGACATCGACTAAAATCGAAAGATGATGACGGCAACGAGATCGAACGACTGATTAGAGATGAGTATGCAATTTGATTTTGTGTGTTTGAGATTGTAGGAATTTAGTATATGAATTAATTAAAGACTCTGGGTATTGAAATTAGTTATAAGGATTTATTACATAATTTATAAAACCTCTCCTGACAACTCTATATTACGATCTACAAATTATTTATAAGGATTTATTAAGCTATCTGGTTGATTTGTGATTACTCACGTTCTAATAGATGTGAAGGTATTTTCCAGTTCCTTAGTGGGTTTTTTGGTTTCTTACTTCATCAATATTATGGTAATGATTTCAAGTAATGCTTGTTTAAAATAGACAACTCCAAGAGCTGGATGACAAAAAAAAACATATGTGAAAAATTCAGAATCAATAGCGGATCATATGTATCAGATGGGTCTTATGGTACTTAGTTCTTCAGATATCCCATGTGTGAATAGAGATAACTAAAATTTCTATGTGTTATCCTATCTATCTTCAAGTTTATAGTTTCTGAAAGAAAAATGATTAATTTGATACAGGGAAGTTCCAGAGAGATATGTGTGAACAACGATCGGTTTTTACACGTACTTGGTGAACTTTGTTTGTTTGTAGATTTTGAATGATATATGAGTTCATGTCTTGGATTTTATGGCTCATGCTAACAGGTAACTTTATATTTCAGATATAATAGCTACATGAATATATTATTTAGCTTATAACCCATTATAATCCTTTATAAAACTCAGATATACTAGTTTTAAGAAGATATTATATAACTTATAACCCCTTATAACCTTTTATAAAACACAGATATACTAGTTTCATGAACAGATTATATAACTTATAACCTCTTATAAACCTTTATAAAACTCAGATATACTAGTTTCATGAAGAGATTATATAACCTATAACCCCTGATAAACCTTTATAAAACTCAGAAAATACTAGTTTTATGAAGAGATTATATAACTTATAGCCCCTTATAAACCTTTATAAAACTCAGATATACTAGTTTTATGAAGAGATTATATAACTTATAACCTCTTATAAACCTTTAGAAAACTCATACTGGTTTCATGAAGATATTATATAACTTATAATCCCTTATAACCTTTATAAAACTCAGATATACTAGTTTCATGAAGAGATTATATAACTTATAACCCCTGATAAACCTTTATAAAACTCAGAAAATACTAGTTTTATGAAGAGACTATATAACTTATAACCCTTTATAAACCTTTATAAAACTCAGATATACTAGTTTTATGAAGAGATTATATAACTTATAACCCTTTATAAACCTTTAGAAAACTCAGATTATATAAACTCAGAGATGAAAATGCTAATAAATAATAACTTATAAATGTTTATAGCTGGCCCTTTATAAAGTATTATATAAACTCAGAGATGAAAAGACTGATATACTAGTTTCATGAAGAGATTATATAACTTATAACTCCTTATAAACCTTTATAAAACTCAGATATACTAGTTTCATGAAGAAATTATATAAATTATAACCCCTAATAAACCTTTATTAAAGTTAGTTAATCTATTTTAAAGGGAGGGCTTATTGCAAAAGTGACTCAAAACTTGGAGTCAAACAGAAAACTAACCTTTTCTTT
>OVBX01006885.1:0-11386 GCA_900406325.1 Erucastrum elatum
CATTCTCCTGACATCCACCACCATCTCTCCCAGCTCCGTCTTCTCCCTTCGTAATTACACACTAATTTTGATATTATACTATTACTATTATATATGCCCGTTTTCCTTTGTAAATGTCACGAATAAAAATGATCACACTCACTTTATTTTTGCATGCATAAGCATATATCATGCATCTTTCCATGTTTGAATACATGCATAAAGAGAAGACGAGTAATAAGCATTTTTACAACTTTCACCACGAAGTGCATACCGAATGTGCTTAATTTTACACAAATACAAAGACAAGCAATACGCACTTAAAATCAGAGTTGTTGAACGTCCACTAACAATTTATGAAAAACTTATTACTTATACTTCCATTCTTTATTCAATAGCGATCCTCAGTTCTTTATCTTAACGCAAATATAATTTTGTGCAATAACCTTCTAGATGTCCTTGCCAAAAAGAAAAAGAAAAGGAAAAAAGTAACCATCTAGATGTTCTTTGTTACCAAAACACATGTTATAATAGTTACAAATTTTTTTTTGGTTTAAGTATGGATGTGTTTTACAACCACAGACGTCTTAAACGACAAGGAAAAAAAAGCATGGTTATCTACTACAGCTTCCAATGCTGACTCTTTTCCTTTACGAGTAGATAGATACTGCCTACATTTACTACGAGACGTTTGGGTTTGGATCAATTAACTATGCAGCAACGACTTTTGTTAACAGTATTATTGGGAAAGGCATGTTTTGACTATCCATTTGAAAACTTTTACTATAAATACCACCTTTGATCCTTCGTATATTTCATTCACCCAAATCTTAAAATCTCTTTAGAATCGTCTAACTTAAAATTAAGGAATGGGAGGGAAAGGTGGTAGCGGTGGAGGAGGGAAAGGGGGAGGTGGTGGAGGAGGAGGGAAAGGCGGCGGTGGTGGTGGCAGTGGAGGAGGTAGGAGTGGCGGTGGTGGTGGCCATGGAGGAAAAAGTGGTGGCGGTGGTGGTGGAGGAGGTGGCTACATGGTGGCGCCGGGGAGCAACGGATCTTCCTTCATTTCGAGAGATAACTTTGAGAGTGATCCTAAAGGTTACTTTGATAATCTTCATGGTAGTGGACAGGGCAGCAAGTAACTTTGGTGTATGTAATTCACTCTCTATGTAGTGAACATGCGTATATGGTTATTACTACCAAATAAATTATCTAATGATCAAATAAAAATTATGTTTTTCTATTTAATCCATCTTCATTCCTCATGTATTAACAAAGATTATCAACTATATACATCGATATAATCACGCAATAAGTTCATTAGGAGACTCTAAAATCTAAATAATTTTCTGGTGTACAATTCAGTGATTCAAACTCAAGCAAGTGGTTAATTAACATGAAAAATTCAAATAAGATATACACATGAATTTTTTTGGTGTTTAATTTAAATTACAGTAAACCAGAAGATCATATTGTTGATTCATGTCCTGACATGGAAACGGAAAAGGAGAGAGACGAACACTGATGAAGGCTAAAAGAGACATAATAGACTAATAGTACAGATGTTCAGAGGGAAAGACCAGATTCTTCATCCTCCCATAGCTGAGACGTTTCCTTGCTTTGACTTCATTGAGCATCTCACTCCTCCCTTCCTCTTATTCATTGGAAGTAAACCTGAGCGCAACAACAAGATTCACAGCTCTTAATACTAATGACTTCCAAATGTAGTGAAGCAAATTAAAGTTGGTGTAGCTCATTTTTAAATCTCATTCACACAACAATCAGTCAGCAAAATTTCATATACTCGTCAAATTGGTTCTGACCACAACCGAACTCTTAGATCAAAATAGTTTCTTGACTTCTTGTTTATTCTCCACCAAACTACTAGAGATCTTTTACTCATCAACGAATATAAAGCAACCAAAGATCTTCGATTTGCACATGACAGGATTGAGTTTCTAGTATAAGATAACATCAAATAAAGATTAATGTTTAGAAAAGATAAAAAAGGGAGAGAACTTTACCAAGAACAGGAGCAGAGACAGAGACTGTGGGCTTGGTATATATGTCTAATTTGTAAAACATCTATACTGTGCGCGTTTATTTCTTCATTATGAATTGTTTACACAAACAAACACAATATATTAACGAGTCTATTTGCGAGTCTCGAAGGATAAGATTATGCTTTCTGCCTATCAAACAAAATCGGCAAATAATAGTAAGATAAATAAGTTTTTAGGTTATATCATCAATCTAGAAAACAGACGGAAGGTTGCATAGTATTTATCACAGGATTGATAAACAGCAAAAGAGCTTCTAATTAGTGTCTTGAGAGAGAAAATTTATTACATCAACATCCTCTCCTTCTCAAAAGGACGGTGACCCCTCTCCCTCGTGGCCTTCTGCTTCTTAAGAGCCTTGGCCTTACGCTCCCAAAGAGCCCAGGCCTTAAGCTTCTTAAAAGCCCCGGCCTTCGGCTTCTTAAGAGCCTTGGCCTTAGGCTCCCCAATAGTCCAGACCTTCTGCTTCTTAAGTGCCCTGAGCTTCTTTGTCATCGACTTGAGCCTCCACTCAGTCATATAAAGATCGATCTTCTCCTG
This sequence comes from Erucastrum elatum, assembly GCA_900406325.1. Taxonomy (NCBI): domain Eukaryota; kingdom Viridiplantae; phylum Streptophyta; class Magnoliopsida; order Brassicales; family Brassicaceae; genus Erucastrum; species Erucastrum elatum. The sequence goes on from OVBX01006885.1 coordinate 2,577, forward strand.
CATCTCTTCGGCAAACTCAAGCATATGAGCTACAGAAACAAGAAAAAGACGAACTCATGAGAAGATTAATTAAACTTGAAAATAAAGAATCAAGAAAAACATGTTATGCACCTGGGATACAAGCGCCAACATGAGATTCACCGGGGGGAAGGGGAGCGTAACATCTGGCTGTTGTGGCTACGGGCATAATCATTATTTCGAATCCGTCCACTTGACTTCCATCAAGATCCATGGCACTAGCTTCTCCTTCTTCTTTGGAAAAATAGATACTAGACATGTCGTCGACGAGATTAACGTAAACATGTATTATCTCTCCACAACGAGAGAAATGTGCTCTCAAAGCCTCCTCGACTTCATCTTCGAGAAGGGAAGGGGGGTTATACCCCATAACGGAAACGCCAAACTTACTGCAGTAATTTGTTGCATATGTTATCAACATGCACAACATTTATGCAGGATGCAAAAGAAAACAAAAAAAACAAAAGAGAATCAACTTACAATCTTTTGTCATTTAATAGCTCATGAATAAGAGATTCTCTATAACGTGATTTCACCTGGTATTCCTCCTCTTCTTCCTCGGGTGCAATCTTAACAACGGCATTCCAACCTCCCACGTCACTTCCATTAAGTTGCAACGCTTTCTCTTTTACGTCATATCCAAGAATAGTAACAAAAGCACGTCTGTAACAAAGACCAATTATTTATTTTTAATTAGCGCACAACACAATTATCATAGTATTAAATATTAAGAGACGACACAAACCTGTCCAAAACAGGCTCTGGGGGGAAAACAACTTCATCGACAACGCCACATGATTTGAAGTGTTCAATCAATTGAATCTCGATTTCATCCTTACTGAGCTTCAAACGGTTGAATCCTTCGACAGATATCCTAACCCTAATTCGCAGGAGATGCAAAGGAAAAAACTATCAACATATACAAATATCTTCTTATAAAATAAATAAATAAATAAAGCATCAATCAATTACCATTCGCTCTGGACGATGGCTTTTTCCTTAGCAGCAGCCTCACTATCGAACGGTGCCTAAAATACAACATACAATTTTTCTTAAGAGAGATCCGAGTAAGACGAATTCACAATGAGAAGAAAAGATTACCTCGAAGGCGGATCCCTTGCTAGAGTACGTGTCCATCGAGATGTTGTTGTTATAAGTTATAACCCTAGGCTTGCCGCTCTGAGATATCTTTTCAGATTAGGGAAGGAGGAGGAAGCTACTTATAGCCGTTTATTCTTCTGGTCTGGGCCGTAGGTCCGTCTTTCCCATTTTTGATAAAGTTAAACATGTTATAAAAAACAGAAAGACACAATTGAAACAAGAAACAGTTCTCTCTTGTAAATTTGTAGATATTATCTCTTGGTTTTATTGTTTTTGATCGAGATTCATAGTAATGTGTTTTAGTAACAATTTGTACATCAATCTAAGATGTTAAATTAGGTCTTTGTACTTAGCATTTTGGTTACTATTGCTGTTACTCAATTATTGTATGTTTAGTGTGGGTGAGATCGAAACTAAAGCTATGAGGATATTATGCTTACCAAAGCAAATCGGCTACTGCTAATAAAACTAAGATAAATACGTTAAAGTTTATCATCCACAAGACACACACACAAACAAAAAGAAGGTTGCGAGGCATTCACATGATTTATTACATCTTCTCAAAAGGACTGTTCTACTCCATTCCATCCTAATCATGGCCGTGGTGATCTCCTTATTACGAGCCCTACGACCTGACCCTCCTACGAGCCCTGAACTACTGCTTCATAAGAGCCCTGAGCTTCTCCCTCCTAGCGTTGACCCTCCACTGAGTCATGTAATCTTCGAGCTTCTTAGTGTTCTCACGGGCAAACTCAAGAAAATGAGCTGGATAAACAATAAAGTTGAATTCATGAGAAGATTTAAGTAACGTTAGGAAAACAAAGAATCAAGAAAAAACATTTGATGTATTTACCTGGGATACAATAGCCAACAATAGGAGGGCCATTGCGACGGTTACTTCTGACTGTGGCTACGCGCATAGTAGTTATTTTGAATCCGCCCACCATAGTTCCATTAAGACCCAGAGCACTAGCTTCACCTTCTTCTTTGGAAAAGTAGATATTAGTACACTGGTCGAGGAGATCAACGTAAACATGTGTACTCCACAAGAAGAGAAATGTTCTGTCAGAATGCTCTTGACTTCATCTTCAGGAAGGGAAGTNATAGGAGGGCCATTGCGACGGTTACTTCTGACTGTGGCTACGCGCATAGTAGTTATTTTGAATCCGCCCACCATAGTTCCATTAAGACCCAGAGCACTAGCTTCACCTTCTTCTTTGGAAAAGTAGATATTAGTACACTGGTCGAGGAGATCAACGTAAACATGTGTACTCCACAAGAAGAGAAATGTTCTGTCAGAATGCTCTTGACTTCATCTTCAGGAAGGGAAGTGTCATACCCCAAAACGGCAATGCCAAACAAACTGCAGTAATTTTGTAGCACGTTATCAACAACACAAACAAACATTTTAACACATGTAAAATAAAATATGAAAACAAAAACAGAGTATCAACTTACAATGTTTCGTCAGCGGCTAGCTTCTGATACAGAGAGCTTTCATAGCGTACTGCCACCTGGTGTTCCTCCTCTTCTTCCTCGGGCGCAAACTTAACAAGGGCATTCCAACCTCCCACGTCACTTCCATTAGAGCATGTTTATAGGCGTGCCTTATAAGGGATTTATAGTATAATAGAGAATTAAAATAAATGAAAAATAGTGATTAAAGGAAGAGGCGTGCCTTAATGTCAAGCTCGTATGGGACGCAGCTTGTGGGGCACGTGTCGTGGTTTCAACAGCGCTTGATTCTTTTTCTTTTTTTCTCTTCTTTTTTTTTTGTTTGCTCCGTCTTCAGCTCGTGGAGCTTGTTCGCCTCTCGACGACGAAACGGCAATGGCTCTGTCTCCGGGTCTCGGCGAGGAAGGGAAACAGAGACCATTCTATAGGTCCCTCTCATCGACCAAGGAAAGCCGACCTCTCATTCTATCGGTGGATCTCTGAGATGGGTATATGCTCCGACCAAGAAAAAGGTATGCATGTCTTAGATTTATCTTCGTGAATACATCTCTGTTATGTTTTGATTTGTTGGTATATTTGTGTCTTTAGGTGGATTGATGAAGAGGCTTCAACGAGGTAGATGCTTTCCTTCTTCATCGTCAATTTCAATATAAAAATCAAATGTTAATTTTTTTTTTTTAAAAATTGTTTCTTTGTGTTTTGTCTTAAGGTGGATTGATGAAGTGGCTGTTCGAGGAAGATTGTGTCTGTGTCTAAGAGGTATATTTAAATCCTTCTTCATAGTCGGTTAAGTTGTTTTGAAGTTCATGGCTAGGTTGATTGTTTTGTTTTGAATTGACGACTTTACACTTGTTTTAGAGCCTTTCTAATTGTAAGTTTGACTTGTGTATCAGTTCATGATCCAGGATTGATCAAGAGACGTGAAGTGGGCACAGAACCGTTCGTAAAGGTACTTTCTCTTTGAACTTTCTAAATGTATAAATGTTTTCTGTTTTAGTGCTGTTGAAATAAGTCTAGTTCACTCCTGTTCGAAACGAACTTGATTCTCTTTTACTCTTGTTTGAAACGAACAGAATTATTAGGTTAGATTAAAAATAGAGTGGTTAGTGTAAGACAATGGTTGGCTTAGGTAATAAGTACAAATTATGGTTAGACTGAAATGAATGCGCTTAATGAAAGTGTGTAGAATGGTTGTAGATAAATGTCAATCTGAATTTATGTTGTGTGATGAATGCTTGTAGATAAATGTCAACTCGGTTATGGTTGGTTGTGATCAATGCTTGAGCCTTCACTTCAATTTATAAACCGTGTGATTCTCTTATCTTTTTCTCACCTTTCTTCTTTATCTCTTCCTTCGTCCTCCTGCTATGGATCCTTATCCTGGGACTAGCAAGTTTGTTGAACTACTTAATAGTCAACAAACTGTTTCCTTTGGTACCTTTGATGATAGTGTTGATGTTGAACCCGATGTCGAAGAGTCAAACTTTGATGGAGAGAGTGTTAAAGATCGCAAAGCACGCCGGACATGGACGCCAACGGATGATGTGGTCCTGATCAGCTCGTGGTTAAACACGAGCAAGGATCATGTGGTTGCCAACGACCAAAGAGCCGATGGTTTTTGGAAAAGGATAGCTGCTTACTTTGCGGCAAGTCCTGTGGTTGCTAGCTGCGAGGTGAGAGAGCCAGCCCACTGCAAGCACCGATGGCATAAGATCAACGAACAAGTCTCCAAGTTCTGTGGAGCTTATGAAGCGGCTGTTAGAGAAAAAACAAGCGGCCAGAATGAGAACGATGTTGTGAAGCTTGCGCATCAGATATTCTACAACAACTACACCAAGAGGTTTAATCTTGAACACGCTTGGAAAGAGTTGCACCACGACCAGAAGTGGTGCGAGTTGGCTACTGCTAAAGAAGGGAACTCGAAGAAGAGGAATTGTGAGGAGGGTGGAGATTCAGAGAGCTCTCAAGCAGCTGAGAAGAAGCGTCCCCCTGGTGTGAAGGCCGCAAAGAAAGCTTCACAAGCAAATCAGAAGAAGGTGGTAGAGGAAGAAACTTTTAATAAGTTTGAGAATATGTTTGCAATGAAACAAGCGGATTTGGCCGGGAAAGACAGGCTGTCTCAGCTGGCTGTTCTTAACACTCTCCTTGCAAAAGAAGAGCCCCTACCCGAGTATGAAGAAACCCTCAAGAAGAACCTCATAAAAGATTTGAGGTCATGAATGCTTTGTTATGTTTAATGTTGCTTGTTATGTTTAATGTTGCTTCTTATGTTTAATGTTGCTGATCTCGTTTTAACCTTGTTCCTCGGATGTTTTAATGTTTTAAATAAAATGTAGTTTGTTTCATGTCATAATGGTTCTTGCTTTAATGTTTGAGTAGTTGTCTCAAGAGTAGTTTTTGCTTTAATGTTTTAATGTTTTTGTAGTTGTGTCTCAAGTGTAGTTGTTGTAGTTGTGTTTCAAGTGTTGTTCTTGCTTTCATGTCATAATGGTTGTTTCTTTTCTTATTGCAGGTTGGACAGGACAAGAGAGGTCATGACAAGACATGCTTTTGGAGAAGTCACGAGAGTGTTGTAGTGTTTTGTGTGTCATGCACTTTAGTTCAATAGAGTGTTGTGTGTGTCATGCACTTTAGTTCACGAGAAGAAGCGTTGTTGTACTACTCTACTGTCACGAGAAATGTTTTGTTGTGATGTCTCAAGTATCACGAGAAATGTTTTGGTTTTTGTACTTTATATTCGTATCAGAAAAAAATATTTTTCTCACAATTAAACATTTATAAATTCTTGCCTCTTTTTACATTTTTCTCACAACCAAACCATTATTTCTCTCTCTTTTCTCATCTCAAATATTATTTCTCTCTGTTTTCTCACCATCAAAAATTTAAAAGAAACCTCTAATGGCTTCTTTTTCAAATCCCAATTTGGATGAGGCATTTGATGAAATGTTCGATCAATATTTTGATCAAACGTTTGATCAAACTTTTGAAAATTTGTGCAATCTTTACGGTGACTCTCAAGAAGCTCAAAGGAAGACAAGGAAAAAAAGAGTTTTTATTGAAAGAAATCGTGAAGAAGGCCATTTCCGGTTGTGGAATGATTATTTCAGTGACGAGCCTACATATCCAGAAAATCTATTCCGACGACGTTTTAGAATGAACCAGCGCTTGTTCATCCGTATTGTTGATCGCTTGTCCAATGAAGAATTCTTTCGCCAAAAGCAAGACGCTACCGGAAGAAAGGGTCTCTCACCACTTCAAAAGTGCACAGCGGCTATTCGTGTGTTGGCATATGGATCTGCGTCTGATGCGGTTGACGAATATCTCCGGATCGGTCCAACCACTGTTCGGGTATGTGTGGAAAATTTTGTGGAAGCAATAATAAATATTTTCGGCGATGAGTACCTAAGAAGACCAACACCGGAAGATCTTCGACGTCTACTTTATATTGGAGAGGTTCGTGGATTTCCCGGAATGATCGGAAGCATCGATTGTATGCATTGGGAGTGGAAGAATTGTCCGACCGCTTGGAAAGGGCAATATACTCGCGCTTCGGGAAAACCTACAATCGTTTTAGAGGCCGTTGCTTCATATGATCTTTGGATATGGCATGCATTTTTTGGACCTCCAGGTACATTAAATGATATTAATGTTCTTGATCGTTCACCTGTTTTTGATGATATAATAAATGGTCAAGCCCCGAAAGTAAGATTCTCAGTCAATGGAAGACAATACTGTATGGCTTACTATCTCACCGATGGTATTTATCCAAATTGGGCAACTTTTATTCAATATATTTCACTACCACAAGGGCAGAAAGCGAGCTTATTTGCGACACGTCAAGAAGCTGCCCGAAAAGATGTCGAGCGTGCTTTCGGAGTTTTGCAAGCTCGATTTGCCATAGTAAAAAAACCGGCACTTTCTTGGGATAAAGACAAGGTTGGGAAGATTATGAGAGCATGTATCATACTACATAACATGATAGTAGAAGACGAACGAGCTGCAAACACTCAATTTGATACTTTGGATGGCGAAATACTAGAAGATAATGGAAGCTCCCATGTCGACGAAGACATTGCTAGAGCTAGGGCCAGAAATATCTGAGAACTGATGGGTGTTCGAACCGACATACGTGATCATCTATGGAGTAAATTTGGAAATTGAGATAACAACTGAGCTTTGATACCTCTTTGATTCTATGTTTTAATGTTAAATACTATGTTTATGTTTGATTTAGTAATCTTTGTTTTTATGTTTTAATGTTAAATTCTATGTTTAATGTTGTAATGTTAAAATTTATGTTGAAATTGTAGTGTTAAAAAATAATGTTTTTTTATTGAAAAACCTTAATTAAACAACTACCATTAAAACCATAAAAATGAAGGGTCCCTTATCAAAGTTGGTTAGTTAAATTATAGTAGTTAAAAATTAATTAAACAACACTTATGGGTCTCACCATTAAACATGCTCTTAAGTTGCAACGCTTTCTCTTTCACTACGGCACCTCCGTGTAAATTAACAAAAGCGCGACTGTAACAAAGAACAATTATTTATTATTATTTTAGCTCATAAAAACAAAATAAATATATTATTAAGACACAAACCTTTCGAAAATAGGGTCTGTGGGAACATCAACTCTAATGATATCGCCACATGATTTGAAGTGATTAATCAATTCATTCTTGATTTCATCCTCAGGTCGGCTATGGTTGAATCCTTCAACAGATATCCTAACCCTAATTCGCAGGAGATAAAAAAAAACATTGAGCTGGCAATTGTTGCCTGAGCTTGTTAGTATTTTGAGCTGTACTTTTGTGAATGAATATGCACAAGTTTTTCTTTGGTATACATTTAGCTGCAGCATAAGGTGCAAATCAGTCATATGCTTTGGTCTCTTTAAGAGGGACGCTACTAAGATTGCTAAAGGATATAGAGAGTTGCGGTATTAAGTACCAACTCGTTTGTCAACGTTCCTTCTTGAGATCAAGACATTCTTAATCCGTCAATGATAGATTTGTTTGTTGTTTCAGCATATTCATAACCATAATTCATCTCAACGACTTGCCTTTGTGGGGCATCAAACAGAATTCATAAGTTGGTGTTGGCTGTGGACCTGTGGTGGCTATGGATTGATCATTCTCGCTTCTGGTCATTATCACGTAAGTTTTGGTTATCCCACTCTTTCTATCGCCAAATCGTTAGAATGAAATAATGCAAAGTTCTTCATGATACTACATACGCATGAAACAAGATAATCAAAGAAATCAAAAATAGTTTTTATTGATTTTAAAAGTAAGAGTTCAATGTATTAGTATACAAAATGCAGAAAGAATACAAAATGTAGTTCTAGATGCATGTTCCTTTTTATACGTAAACAAACATAGACAAGATTTATATTAGATTCGACTGTGGGTCTATGTCATGACATGAAAAGGTTTTCATTTATAGAAACTTTCCTTCTTGTCTCGGAGATAGGAAGAACTTGCAAACTCGGAAACTGAAAGGCAAAGAAAGGCGATTGACAACTTTTTTTGAAAAAGAATATTCCTAATCTGTAAGAGTTGTACAAAAATTATAACGTATGAAACAAAATTCGTATGTTTATATACTTCATAACTGAATGAGATCCGAATTAGGTAAATCGGTTCGGTTCCGCGCTTTTGGTTTTATTATTTTTAGTGCTTAAGCCTTTGCTGAGACCAAATATGTTTGGTTCGGTTCGATTCGTAAACCAAAAAGAAAACCGGTCGGTCTCAGTATCCTCTTTTACTCGACTTTCTCGTCTTCTCTCTCTTCAGATTCCTTGGTACGCTTTTTCACTCTTGTTTCTTTCTCTTGCTGCTCGCTCATCGTTTTACTTGTTATTTGTTATTTGTTCTCTATAAAGCAACGCATTTGTTTATTTAGTTGAGAAAATATGCAAATAAATTTGAATATAAAAAGGGAAGAACAATATAGAAGGGGTCGACCATAACAGTTAGGCTACATGAATAACCTAAAAAATACATTTGTTCATGTGTTGATCGGTTCTTAACAGGGTTTAGGAAAGAGCAACTTATAGTGCAAGTAACCTCAACGAGCGAGGAAGGTAAGAGTGATGGGTCAACGTCGTCATGCAGGAGCCAACAGATAGATCTGTTCCCTATTCCAGCAAACACCAATGTTGACTCCATCGCTGCCATATTCGTAGGCACAAGTCTTGTTGTGAAGCTCCCTAGACTAGAGCCAATGGGGCAACA
>OVBX01006886.1:0-11385 GCA_900406325.1 Erucastrum elatum
TATATTGATATTTAGCTGATGAAGAGGTCTATAGGGCAAACACCTAACAAGTTTATAAGCATTAATGAAATTTTATGTTTCCAAAAAATATTAATATTAATTTTATAATAAAAGGAAAATATGTTTTATTATAAACCAAAATATGTATTAAAACCAAAAACAATTAGTGTAGTTTTCCTCACGATTTTTTTTTTAAAATATAACTTTCGTTTCTAAATAAAAAATTTATATTTTTATAAAAACATCATATAAAATAAGTATGGTGAAAATATAAACTAGAGTCTACAATTTAAATTTCAAAGTCATATTGAAATCTCTTTAATAAATTTGTTGGTAACTATTTCTATAATATTATTTGAGAAGCTAGTTTCATATTTGTCGTTCTTAAATTCAATTTTTATAGTGATTAATTATAATGATATTGTTAATGATGTTAAAATTATAATTAATGCCATTATTAATATTTTCTCTTTTTTTTATAATCTTTGCAATTTAATAATACAATACTATGTCATTATTTAAAGTGATATTTTAGCCTAATATTTTTTGTTTAGTTTTAAATTTGTAGTTTTTAAAAAGTTGAATGAATAAAGAAAAAGTATTTTCAAAAGATAAATATTTTGACATAGAAAAGACAAATATAAATCTTAGTATATATAGATGTAAACCAACCTTAACCTAAGTACTTCCAAAAAGATATTAGTATAAGTATAATAATTAATAACACTAATCTTAGTATATGTTTTAAAAAGTGGGTTTAATACATAAATTTCCTATAATCTAATGTATAAAAATAACCAAACTATATATTTCAAAAAAAAAAAATAACCAAACTAATCATGTATGATAACCAAACCGATTAAATATTCTACATAAAATCACATATCTATTCAAAATAAAATAAGTTGTTTAAACTAATATTTTATAAGATATGTTAATTTAAATGTAACTTAAATATTGATTAGTTATTCTAATGTATCTATTTTATAAATATATTTATATACGTGCATGAGCACAAGAAATCATCTAGTTCAAAACAAAAAGATCTTCATTTTTTTGTTGTTCTCCATTTTAGAATAAAAATGCTTACATAATTATCAGACAAAGGCTATAGGAAATTTAATTCGTGATTTATGCTTACATATAAAAAAAAGACTAGAATTTTTTTCATTATTCAAAAAGTCACAAAAAGAGCAGATGATATATATTTTTAATTCATGATTACTTTTAGAAAATAAATTTGGCCATCTGTTATATTTTTAGAATACCATTGGATTTTATGATAATGTAATTATTTTGCTAAGACTAATATGAATATTTAAAGAATTTAATGACTATAAATGACATTCTTTGTTATATTTTAGGCCATATATTTTATATTTAACCTATTGAAACACTTACTTCATAAAATAGGTTAATTACTAATTAAATACAATTACATAATAAATCATATACTCGATTGTATATAAATTAATTTATTAGAATAAAAAATATAAATTTTTAAAATAAATTTCAAAAACTCAACCTGAATTTTAAAATTTGAGTTATAGTCAGATCTTATATTTTCATGCATTTATAAAATAAAAATATTTGTATATTGCAATATATATACATATATATATGTATATTCTAACTTAGGAGAACAAAAAAACTATAAATGTTTTGATATGATAAAGGTTAAATACTATAAACTAATATGGAAATATTCAGTTTTTTCAAAAAAAAAATATTGGAAATATTGAGTCATATAACATGTTAGAGAGCAAGCTACGATCGATTTTCTAAACTTGTAATTCTATGCGTGTGATAGGTTAAATTATGAAAATATTGTAGGCCCATGGAAAGCGTTAGTTAAATGAATTAGCTCCCTTTTAACCTTCATATGTTTTTTATTACATTATTATTTTATTTAGTAAAGGGGAGTCATTTAAAAATTCCTGTTATCATCTATTATACTAAAAGAGAAGTCACCACTCTTTTAATGTGTGATATTTGAAAGTGAACATTCTCTTAGATAACCATAACTTTAAATATGTATATTATATATCAAACTATACACTTTATTTTAAGCTAACATAAAAATTTTAATTAACTAAAATCAACAACTTCCCAATATATTTAATCTTTAATCTATTTTGATATATTTTCATTTAAAATATATATTAAAAATTTCTAAAAATATGATTAAAAATATTTTAACAAGAACTTAATTTTTAAAAATTATATATAAATAGTTTCACTAATTTCGTGATTAGTTTTGAAATATATTATACACTAAGATATTCACTTATGGTTTATAAAATGAAAAATAAATATTATATCATATTTTTATCAATTTTATAATCACAATTAATCATATTAAAAAAATTATGTTGATCTAAATATGTTAACAACATATTAATTAAACATTTATGTAAATATTTTCTTTCGTAATTAGCAATGAAATATTATTATGCATTAATTTATATACAGTTATTATTTANAATATATCATATTTTTATCAGTTACATAATCACAATCAATCATATTAAAAGAAAATTATTATGTTGATTTAAATATGTTTAAAATATATGAATTAAATATTTATGTAAATATTTTCTTTCGTAATTAGAAATGAAATATTATTATGCATTAATTTATATACAGTTATTATTTATAAAAATTAAAATANCAAAATTTTAAATAAAAATTATATCATAATTTTATCTATTTTATAATCATAATCAATCATGTTAAAATAAGATTATTATATTGAACTTTATATGATAAAATTATATTATTATTAGTAGATAATAAATTTTATTTTTCATACATAAAAAATATTTATGTTAAAAAAATATAATATGATGACAGACTACAATACATATATAAAAACTTACATATCTTATATTTTCATACATAAAAAATATTCAATTAATTTTTTGATCCTTAATCAATAAGATTTCTAAATTTAAAATTTTGTATCACATGATTTAATACATCCTATCACTAAAAACTTTAAACAAATAAATTAAATTAGTGCATATGAACTATTAAATTCATGTGTTAAAATATGATATTAAAAAATATGTAATATATTAAATATTATAGTTAATTATTTGAAACAAATAATTATGTATATATAAATAAAAAATTCACCTGCACGGTTGTGCGGGTCGAAATCTAGTTAATTAGTTAAAAAAATATGAACCTTATTAAAACAGAGTCAATAGAAAAGAATTTCCATTTGCTCCATGTGTTACTTATAAATTATACTATTAAATCTGTTGAAATTTTAGTTATTTATCAAAGATTGATGACTAATTAATTTCTAATTACCTTGCTCATAATATATTTTTACATATTTTATAAGTATAATGATATACTCCATCTGTTTTGATAGTAAGTGTCATTCTAATTTTTTCTCTTGTTATACAAAAAGTGTCATTTTACATTTGCAATACAAATTATAATTTATTTCATCTAAAATATATAATCAAAAAGATGTAATTAATAACAACTTATATATATTTTAATAATTTATTTATTCTGTGTGAAAATGTTATAATGACACTTATTTAGAAACGAAGAAATACATGTTAGCATTTGTATTTTTACAATTGTGGTTTTCTCCGGAATCTGTAATTTCTTAAATGGATGTAAGATGAAACAACATATTTTAACAATTATAAATCTGTAATTATACTTATTTGTTATGACAAGCGGGCTAATTAGTATTCTTATTTACATATATCGTATATAACAACATTCATATAATTTTCATAACCATGTATTTTATTAAAAGTAATATCATAAACTATTAAAAATCATTATCCCACTCCCACTTGGACACAACCTAGTATATCGTTATCTCAACTGATTTGTTAGTTCAGAATATTTATTTACAATGTCTCCAATGTATTTTGCTATTTTAAACAATTTTCAATGTATTAACATTATTTTAGTTTAAAAATAGAATCGTAATTTACTCTTGTGCATTCCTTTAAACTAATAATATATAATTATAGAGTAAAAACAGAAGATTTCTATTTCTTTTCTATTCATAGAAGAATTTTTTCTGATATTTATTTTATAGTGAAAATAGAGAAGAATTGAAGTGGTTTTACCTACAGATATTATAAACACAGATATAGAGGAGATGATGCTCTTATAATAAGCATTAAGTTATTTCCTTAAGTATAGCTAGGACTAGTGTAATTGTGAACGAAAGCGAGACTTCACTTGTTTTCATTCTTATAAATAATAGACATTACTCGACTTTATATAGAGCCAAAACTACGGAGTCTATTAAGTCTCTCACAGATAATAGCTCTCGCAGATCATACGATCAACGACGGGGGAGATCCTCGGCGTTGAATATAGCAGCGGAGGTGGAGAAGAGATAGTGTCCCAGACGTCAACTTTACATGGGTTGCCGAGGGATATCATCGTCAAAATAATATCGTTTACCAGTCCACGTGACGCGTGGAGCGTTACTTTGGTTTCAAAATGTTTTGAATCTGCGGCCAAGGACGATAAGGTATGGGAGGAGTTTCTTCCGCCGGAGTATTCTTCTCTGATTCCTCAATCGATAAATTTCTCATCGAAAGAAGAAGTATATTCCTATCTTTGCGATCATTTTTTGATCGAGGATGGCAAAAAGGTAAGGATGGTTGTATTTTAATTAAAATATGTACAGTTTCTCACTGGAATCGTACTGGCAAAACTATTCATCTCCTATATGTTCCTATTGAATATTTCTGACTGTTTTGAGGTTTTTTCTTGATTTTCGATAATCAAAGAGCTTCTGGTTAGAGAAAGAGAGTGGGAAAAGGTGTTTCATGCTATCTGCTAGGGAACTCATGATAACATGGGCAGATACTGAGGCGAGAAGGCAGAGAGTAAGCACTGGGTGCACATGCACCCAATTTTTTTTTTCATTTTTAGTACAATTACAAGGAACTGTTAGAAATTTAGGAAAATTATTTTTAGGGTATCAAATAATATTTTCTTTAGTTATTGACTCCATTAGTATTGAGCTCTGGATTCAACTCTGAAATACTGTTGTACTTTGCTGAACTCTGCTAAGTCACGTTGTACTTTTTTATTAGCTCTTTCTCACTTGGCTTCTTATGAGCCAATCTCTCATTCTCTTTCTCTAGTTATGTGTTTCACATCTCTATTTTGTATTTGTTTGTGAAACAAAAAGACTTAGAGAGAACATTTAATGCTACAATGTTATTTTGATCCAACTCTTTCTCTTAGATTAAGTTGGATAGTTTACAACATTACACACATACATATTTATAGTAGCCTACTTAGTACACTCATTTACACACTCTTACTTTTTCTCTAGTCCATGCCTTTATGTCAATAGACTACTCTTACAAACAGGCATTACTAACTCCAATTTATTTATTTTTCTTCATGCAACTTCTGGTTACACATTCTAAGTCTCTTTTGTTTCTTTTGCTTAGTCTTTGTTGTTCTTCTTCTTCTCACTAATTCTCCTTTATTCTTCTTTTGCAGGCTTTAAACAAAGATTCAATCTTAACAGATACTAGAATGTATTGGGATTGGATTTCAATTCCTGAGGCTAGGTACTCATTTTCCGTTGTTATTTTAGTATTAATTTTTTTTCTAGTGACTCGTTTGGTGATAACTGATCAAATCAAAAATATGTTCCATTTTGTTGTAATGCAGGTTTAAAAAAGTAGTTGAGCTTCTTAAAGTATATTGGTTTGAAGTTCGAGCCAAGACTAGTTCTCACCTTCTATCTCCCGGAACTCGTTACTCGGCCTACATTGTGTTCATGACCAATGACAAATGTGATGGATTCCTGAATATGCCGGTAGAAGTTGAATTAAATTTGGTTGGAAAAGAATTTTCCAAGAGATCCATAGATTTTGTGGTTGAGCCTACGGATCGAAGGAGAGGGCAAGAAAGAAATGATGTAGTGAAACCAAAGTGGAGAAAAGATGGATGGATGGAAGCGGAGCTTGGTGATTTCTTCAATGAAGAAAGTTGTGATGAAATTGAGATATATCTTCATGAAATTGAATCTCTTCATCGGAAAAGTGGTTTGATCATTCAAGGAGTTGAATTTCGCCCTCAACGGTAAACACGATTTCGTTCGATGTATAAGAAATCATTCGGGCCTACTTTTGTTTGCTTCAGTTTCATGTCTGAGAAGGTGTGAAAAACTTTATTATATTGTCACATGTATTGTAACGTGATAAAGAATCTGCTATGTAAACTTTATTGTAACGTATTGCATTGTTCTACTACAAGAAAAATGTGTTTTAATATCAGATCAAGATATCGTTTTTAAGATTGTGCTATTATTGATATACATGTGCTTTTAAGATAGCGTTTGTATCTTCAAACGCTATGTTAGAGTGGCATATTTAGAAACACTATAAAAACTTAAGATTTAATAACAAAACATAATTAAATGTTATATTTGACTTTTGAATCCCTAAATCCTAAATACGTTTTTAAACCCTAAACTCTAAATATGAAACTTAACTCTAATGTTTTAACATGAAAACTTAAATTGAATTCCAAATCTGAAATGTATATTAAAAATCAATCTTTAAAAAAAAACTAATCTCAAATCTTAAATTCAATAACTCCAAACATTTAACCCTCAAACCCTATACTTTAAACCTTTAACCCCTAAACCCTATAATTTAAACCTTTAACCCTCAAACCCTATACTTTAAATTTCTATTCTAAATCTTATACTTTAACACTAAAATAAAATATTTATCATCGTTAACTTTATAAATGTAAATGATAATATTATTTATATGAAAATAAATATTAAATAAATACAGTTTTTTAATTAGGTAATCTATGACCATCAGTTACTTTTAATCCAATTGTTACAACTCATTCTTTTGTTAATCTTCTTTTTTCTTTCTCATTGGTCTACTAATAAAATAAAAAGAAAAAAATATCATTGGTTCAAAACATGATGGTGAGGATAACTACTATATTTGATCTTAACCATTGATATAATTTAATCTAATGGACAGAAGTATTCACTTTAATATTTTACTAGATTTTGACTCGTGCTTTCAAAACGTGGGTTTATGTTTGGTGAAAAATTTATATAATCACATTATATAACCCGTCTTGTATATGCATTTATATAACTTATCTCATATATGTATTTTATATTCGGGTTTATGTTAAAACTATATTGCATATGTATTTTTAGGTCTTTAATTTTGAATTAGATATTTTAAATATAAATCAATATAAACAGTTTTATAGTTTTGATCAGTGTTTTGAAATCTGACTCGGGCCTGCGGTTGAACCGGTTACCGTTTGAGAAAAGATAAATCCAGTTCGGATTTTGTGAATAGCCAAAATTTAAAAACCCAATAAAAATACTAAAACTGAAACCCGTTTACTGGTTGAATCACTGGTTAAACCAATAGACAATTTTTACTTTTTTATAAATCGTTTTTGTTAAGTATTAAATAATTAAAAGATTACAATCTGTTATATTAGCTAAATATTAGGTAATTTAATGTAATACCTACGATTTATAAAGAAACTCATATTTATCATGTTTTTTTTTTGTAATTCATCTATTAAAATCAATTAAATTTGTGAGTGAAAATGACATTAGATTTAATGAAAAGGTTATTTCTAGTCTTAATTCATATTTGTACTTCAACTTTAATAATATAGATATAAAAACACGTTTAGCTATTTTAGTATTTATGTTGTTACTATTTTTAGGAAATAACTTGGAGTATTCTGAATTGTATAAATATTTTTAAAATTAAAATATTTTTGATATTGTGATTTTTTTAATGATGAGACAAATTTGGTGATCATCAGTTGATTTTTTTTTAAAAATATATTTATATTTATCAAAATCATTTTAAATGTTAATGATTTTTTTCAAATGTTAATGATTTTTTTCAAAATTAATAATTTTAGAATTAACTAAAACCTTAAAGAATAATCGACATGCCATATATATAATTTTCCATATATCGTTTTTATTATTTAGCAAGCTGTTTAATTTTGAATTAAATGATATTAATTGGTGGCCAATTTTGAAAATAAGAAGTGTATTATTTTGTAAATACGATAAAAATCCAAAGACAGAATCCTAAAGTATTAAAATAGGATCATGCTTAAATAGTATAGATTTCTTCTATCTCACATTCTCTTTCCTCTCTCATCATCTCTTAACTTCTCCTCACTAAATCTCATATGAAATTCCTCCTCTCTCTCTCTCTCTCTCTCATCATCTCATATCATACAAATAATTGTAGACTAGGTTTTAGTTTTAGGTTTAGCTTTTTAACTGTTCTTTAAAAAATTGGTTTAGTTTAGTTCNTCTCATATCATACAAATAATTGTAGACTAGGTTTTAGTTTTAGGTTTAGCTTTTTAACTGTTCTTTAAAAAATTGGTTTAGTTTAGTTCACTTTCATGTATCGGTATAAAAATTTTGATATATAAAATTTTTAAATTTTGTTTTAAATAATGTAAGTAATAACAAAAATTATACGCTATTAATGAATATTTAATTGCAGATAGAAAAATGTTGCTGTAGCGGAAGGAAAAATTACAGTGCTAAAAATATATTACTATTTTTAAATTAAGATATATTACTAACTTTATGTTGACATGATATTTTATTAGTTAGTTATATAATTACAAAAATTAAATTATGTGTTACAAATGATTTTTTTATTATGGGTTTGATTTGAAATATACCATAACATTATTTATTTATTTTTTTGCTGTAGAATTTAAGTTATAGTTTTTTTCTGTAACTTTATAAGGAACTAATTTTTAGTTGTGGAAATAAAGTTTTTTACAGTCACATTATAAAAGATAATAATAATAATAATTTCCTAAAATTTATAAAATTTGTATAAATCTTTATTATTATTAATCAGTTATTTTTTTTTAAATTAAGCTATTAGAGAAATTAAATTATTAGAGTTGAACGATTGTAGCTCTCGATGTTATAGACCGTTATATTAAAATCAAATATATCAATCAATCAAAAAGTATTTCTTGAAATCAATTAAGACTTAACTAGTTTAGCATACATAAATTAATAATAATTAAACAACTGTGCATTTGTTTGCTTTTCAAAAAAAAAAAACAATTGGATAAATGACGACCATAGTTGGTTAAACTTACAAAGCTCCTCACACACTCTAATATAGAATACCATATATTACGTACAGTGACGGCTCTATACATGTACTGACGGTGCAAAAGCACCGGGTCTTATAATTTTTTAAAAAAATTTATTTAAACTTTAGGGTCCTAGATTTCCTTTAAAACAATATTATTATCCAGCATCTACAGAAACGGGATAGAAAGATGAGGGCAAGATTATTGCAGGTCCCGACAAAAGGCCCTTACGCTAATTAGGTTTAAAAAAATGAAAAATAGAACTAAACATAAGGGACTATCTGTTTTGTTCCTTAAGTAAACCCTTTCCTCTCTCTTTTTCTTCTGCTTCTCCTTCTTTCATAGATCAACAATCCGTGAAGACACATTCAAATCAAAATCTAACCCTAGAAGGTCTTCACTTATCATCTCCATCTCTCCGTAGAACACCATGGGCGGCGAAGACGAGACCATCGGTTTTGATCTTGATGCTAGGGTTCGTTTGCATCTGCTTGTCTCTTTTCAGGATGGAGATACATTGATTCTCTGACTGGATTGATTTATTCATTGTATTCGAAGCTTTGTGTCTTTGTGATCTATTCAATATCAATTGATTAGTTTTGTAATTAGAAGATTCATATACTGTCTCAAATGTCATGTTATTGATTCTTAGCTCTGTGTATATTTATTCATTGTTATCGAAGCTTTTGGATCTATTCACTCTCAATTGATTAAGATTTTTTAGTGTGGAAGATTCATATACTATCTCAGATGTTTCTGTTATTGATTCTTAGCTCTGTGTATATTAATTTCATTTCTCTGTTTTTTTTTCAAAAGGAATGAACCAGTACAAGACAATATTTTTGGGAACGGCTGACCCGGATACGGAGCTCAGCAAGCTAACTCGGGCGTGTAATACACAGAAGTGTATTCGTGCTGGTGGGAAGCATAATGATCTGGACGATGTGGGGAAAGATACTTATCATCACACCTTCTAAACGAGAAGTTAACTTCGCCAGACATCCACATTCCTTGTTAAAAGACTTCTTGCTGCTGGCGCTGATCCTGATGCTAGGGTTCGTTTCCTACGCATCTGCTTGTCTCTTCTGTTTATAATCTGAAATATTTTGAAGTATTTACTCTTTTCTATTTGCTTCAGGATGGAGAATCTGGTTGGAGTAGTCTTCACAGAGCTTTGCACTTTGGCCATCTGGCAGTGGCTAGTGTCCTAATCGGTTTTGTTAGTTTTGAAAGTATCAAAGCGGGTCTTTGTTTCTACCATGTTTCAAAATCCTTGTCCGTGCAAAACTTGAGCTTGTGGTGTGCTATGTTTATGTGATGCTGTCTATGTGAATCAATTATTAGACTAGAACTGAAATAACTTGATATTGATGATATAGGTACAAGAACATGGGATGTCTAAAATAGCTTGATATTGATCATAGTAATTCACTAAGAGACTTTCATAAGTCCCACCAATAATGTATTTTCTGAGTGAAAGTCCTTTGCTTGATCCCTTAACTCAATAATATTCATAAACTATTCTAAGGGCCAAAATTTGAGGACCACAGATAATCATACCCTAAACCAGCACATGTTTTTACAGTCAAATTGTAAAACACATTCATGACTACAAATCAGTACTCTGTAACCAAATTTAATTGTTTATCATTATTTTCAGGGTTTTCTGCAAAAAATCTTTCAATGTAATCTATTTGCATTTGCAAACTAAAAAATTCACGGGTCATTCTTTCAAATGTCAATCAAATTGCAATATAATATTCAGCTGTATATATGAGTATTTAACTGTGTATAAATTTAACATTTTTCAATACTACGTCGTTTTGGTGTTAATGTTTAATGCAAAAAATATGTAGACAAGCGATTCAAACTTTGAACCTTACAGACAATATGCATGACTTAGAACCATTTCCACCAACAGATATATTTGTTACTTATCAAACGCAATTATATATACTTCTAAATGCATTCTGAAATGACTTTGTTAAATTTTATATTATATATAATTAAAATGAATTTTATATCACTAAAATTATATATATCTGTTATTTTAGAAAATTAATTATAATTTACTAAAATAAAATGTCAAAAGCATATTTCTAAAATTACTTTTGATGAATTTTTTTATAAAATTGAAATATTAATTTACTAATATAATAATTATCTTTTATATTAGATAATTAATTATAATTTATATAATAAATTGTCAAAATATATTTTAAAAGT
>OVBX01006887.1:0-11384 GCA_900406325.1 Erucastrum elatum
AAATCCATGGCCGCAAATCACCTGAAACGCCACTGAAAACCGTAACCCTCTCAGAACTCATTGTCACGATCAGATTTAACCGTCACAGTCAACGTAACTCGTAACGAACGAACTCCCCGATCAATCAGTTTGTCTTCGACGCTCCGATCAAATCGCTTCACCGCTCCGTCACACCGTCGCACCACCGCGTTTGATTCGATCGAGTTTCGCCGCACCAATGATAGAGTATTGATATCTCTAACTCCTCAATCCAACAAGAATACAAGATAGAACAATGAATACAAGATAGCTTTGCAGATTCCGATCACAATCACCTTCTCATGGCGAAGATGACTGCTCACGACGATCTCATGGCGACTGTGCCGAGACTCATGGCGTCTACGAACAACAACATACAAAGCATAACCTCTCTACTCGTACTCTATCCCTTCTTATATCGTTGAGTTGTTTCATAACTCTGTAACGACATACCCTCTGACCCAATCCGAAGCTTTGCTTTACCCTTTTGTCTCAGCCACGTCGGAAGCTCACCTTGCCACATCAATCTCAGATAATAGAAGTCTATCAGTATAACCACACTTAAACCTTAGCAGGTGTATGCAGCAAAGGTTATTCTGAGCTGGTATATACTTGGAGCTTCTAATATGTAAAAGACATGAGCATGGCTTATGCTTCTTTGTTATCGCCTCATGTAGATTACATCTTTTGCAACATTTAACATAACAGAGGTTAAATTTTTAAGTTCAAAAAAAAAAAAACAGAGGTTAAATTTCTGCACCAGTCCGTTGAATAATCCAACCCTTTCCCCAAAAACATATATTTTAGAAGAAAGCCAGTTCAATGATACTCACCATGAATTTTTGTTGATCAGGAAGTATTCCAATTCTAATTTTCCAGTTCTGACGCATCGGCATGCTCTTTCAGCCAATCTCTTGGAGCTGGTTTGCTGCCAAACCTGATTAGGATAGCAGAAAACTGACCTAATTTAGTTTAAGTTTATCCCTTGTTCACGAACAGACCAGATAATTCACAGTACAAATCTACGATGCATGTTCATAGAAAATATCGTCACAATTTTTGCAGCCTTCACGATTTCACCCAATGCTTTCTGATATGCATTAGAAAGTTAAGTCTACTGCATAGTCAGCAAATGTATCTCAAAATGTATCTTATACATTAAAACAAAGAAATCAAAAGTTGCTCAAAAAAAAAACAAAGAAATCAAAGTAATATATGTGAAAAATTATTACCTTTGCTTCGAGGGAGATAGGAGAATATTTGGGAGTTGCTTCTGCACAAACTTCGGGCCTCAGTGTTTACATGGCACCTTCAACAAATAAGAAACACTATTTTTGTAAAGTAAGAACTTTCTAAATAGAACATGTAGCTTACGAAAAGATGTGTGTACAAAATTCTCGTCTGGTGTTGTTAATACATATATAAAATGAAAAATACTCGCAAATATATAAAAGATAATGTATCTCTACCTGATTATATCGAATAGTTTCCTATACTCTCCATTTACATTATATGGTACATAAGCAGGATCTTAAGTTATGTATTCTTCATTAGTATATACTTTACGAAAGAGACTTCTTATATCAAATATATATATATATATATATGAAGAATCTTTTGATCTGCGTCACCGGATTATAGATTAATCTAAAGACACAGAGAATATATCCAAAGTGTATTCATGTTTCCTTTTATATACCGACTTCTGTGCTTCATGAAATAGAAAGCAAGTAACATCACAACCTGGAAAAGAAGACATATGCAAGCGAGTTGTTTATGATCCCAGATTCACAGTAACGAACATTAGGCAACGGTTAAAAAAGTGGAAGAAATTGGAATCATACTTTAGTTGCTGTTGAATCTACGGGGCTGAAACTTTAATGCCGATCTTTTGCTTGAGCTTTGAGTTTGTATCGTTATCTGCAAAGTCAATCTCTGATTCTCTGAACTTAAAAATATTGACGATCCGACCGAACAAAAGTCCCATGTAGTAACTTGTCTCCCTTCATGCCGCTCTTGAAGCACTCCCGCACCGGACAGATACAGCCTCAGTGCAGCCGACAGAACCTCCTTAAGAAGATGAACAGATCCCAAAGAAATGAGAGCTTATGATTGTGAAAACCATCTTTTGGGTTTGATTTACAAACAAAGCTCCCCAAGTTGATCTCATCCTCCCAGCAGATTAAATTGAAAACATCACCAACAGCATGGTTGGAAAACAACTACCAGGAACATCGTAACAGATTCACAGATTTTTTAGCCGGTTGGATATGTTAGTCGATTCTGTAGAAATATTGTTCAGGAAAATTTGGTTTGGATGAATGATTTATATAGGTGGAGAAAAGAAGGAAGGTGAAACAAAACCATTTGAACTAAAGAAAGGAGTAACGATGAGCATTGAATGATTGAGAGTGGAGTTGTGATATATACAGAGAAGAAACTGTGATTTGCATGGATCTGAAATAGTGAAATGCTCAGATGCTCTTAATGAGGGAAATGTGATCTACCATAGTATCATGTGATCTGTCATACTCTTATTTGTTTTCATATTCTTGGAGAATGTGGTTAATTTCTAAAATACCCTTGATCGATTAATTGAATTAATTAATCGAATTAATCAATCCACTCTCATCTCTCTCTCTCCTCTCCTCCACTCCCCTCCCCACCCTTGAGTCGACTCGATATTTTCCTCGTATTCATCTTCTCGTTCGTTTGATTTCGTTCGTCTCGTCGAGTCGAGTCATTCCCTCCCTCTTTGTTCTTCCTCGCTATCGATCTCGTCGCTTGGATGCTGGATCATCGAGCTATTAATTCCGTTATACAGGGTATGTATCTCAAATCGTCGTTAAGACCGATGTATAAAATTCACCATAGACGAACTCATTATTCACGGGATTCCGATTAGATAAAAAATTTCGACTATCAGAAAGTTTGAATGGTATGTTTGTTAGGGAATTCGATATTCAACAACTGTATAATTGAATGTCGGGAATCAAAGCTGATAACAATTTGATTTTGAATTGAAGACTCGACTCCAAATTTATAGTTTTAATTGAAAAATTCTTATTCATTTGGGTTTCATGAACTAATCGAAGATCGAAAATGAATGATTGAATGTCGGGAATTGTGACGATTCAATCGAAGATTAGACGTTCTGGCTTATCACTAATTGGTTACTGACACAACTCTGTGACATGGTATAACGAAGTATAAATTTAATGGTATAACTGTGTAACCAAGTATAACGTGAATGATATAATTGAATAAACAAGTATAACTTTAAGTGGTTAAATGTTTTTACTGCAGACAATGTTTCCATTTTCGACGAACATACTCTTTGATTATGATGGACATTATTCTCAGGATGGAGATGATTATGAACGGATTTCAACCGATGCTCGTTTGTATGGTATATCCTTTAAGACATCATCGTTGGAGGAGATCACCTATTCGTTGTTGAAAGAGAGGATATGCAGGAAGATGAAAATATATCCGTTTACGAAGAGGCTCAATTTGGGTTACATTCCATTGGTAGTGGAACCTAAGAGGCGATCATATATTTTGGATGATGAAGATGTGTTTGTTTATCTAACATCAGTGGATAGAGAGCAAAGAAGAACTATTTTGCATGTGGAGAACATCGAAGAATTGCAAATAGTTCAAATAACCGAGCAACTGTCGAGAGTTGGAGAGAGCTCTTGTAATAGGAACTATTGTGAGCGTGAGAGTGGATATGGAGAAGAAGATAATGTGGGCACATGTTTGGAGCACGATGAACATCCCCACAAGAAACAGAAGAAGAGTAGGTTGTAAACCTTTCGGTTTCAGTTTTGATGTGGATTAGGTTCTAAGCCTTTCACTTTTGGTTTTGAAGTTTGCCTTTCACTTTCGGTTTTGATGTTTTTATCGTATGGGAACATTGTGAGGTAAAATAAATTTTATTTGTGTGTTGTATAACTAAGTGAATCTGGTATAACTACGTCATGTAAACTGAATAATACGATTTTAGTTTATTATTAGTGTAATGTTAATTATGATTTACTCAGAATTATTAAAATTTCATCTCATTGCTTGTAGCAATCATATAGGAAATACAATGTGTTGTCATAGTTTTATCGCTGAAACTGACTGAGTTAGATTTGATAACTCTTTATGGCACAAAATCAAGTTTATATGTACGTGATCATATAAGAAATAAACTTAGGAAACATAATTGCATTGGTATAACCACAAAATCATTAATTCAAACAGAGTATAATTAAGATAAATAGAAATAATTAAAAAGTGCAACTTTGACGCTTTCTGTAAAACTGAGTACTTGGTGAAACTTACAACAGAAAAAACTCTGAGATTAAATTTCCCGCCCTGCTTTTCGAATTTCTAATTTCACTCTTCCCAATTTGCTTAAACCCCAGAATCGTTCAATCGAAGTATTAAAGACCTTTTTTAGGTTTTTCCCATTTGATATCTTCATTTTCTCTCTCTTCCCTAATCTCTCTCCTCTCTCTCCTCGACCTCACTCCCTCCCCTCCCAAAAACCGAGATGTCCACCGCTTCATTTTCCACCACCGGTGGTCGGAGACGGGTATGAACTCCGAGGATACCTAGTAGGTGTTGGTGCGGGGTGGGCGTCACCGAGATTATCTCCAGAAGCAATCCAAACATATATCGCTGGTATTATCGGTGTCTCTTTGCGGCTTCATAAAGGGTACATCCATTTGTTGTTTATATATTGAACGCTTATGAATCACGCTTACTCGTTTTGAAAAAAAATCATGTTGTAGCTCGAGAACGACAATCATGTCTTCAAATGGGTTGACGAAGCCTTCACCGATGAGATATAACAGCTGGACTACCAAGTTTGAATACTCGAAGAAGAAGTTCAGAGTCTCAAAGCAACAATAAAGAACGAAGAAGATATCCGCAAAGGTCCCAAAAAGATGCTCATGATAAAGATATCAAGAGGTTGTGTTCTTCTTACCATCATTTTAGTTCTAGGAATTATGATGTACAAAAAGTAATTGAAATTCCTAAGAGAATTCCAATTCCTATAACTAACTGTGATTGCTAAGCTATGTTTTTCTAAGTTATGCGAAGTTAAAAAACCATGTAGTTTGATCTATCAAAAAATTTTCTTTTTATTTTTAGTATGTTGGACAATTAAGAAAGTGAAATAACACAATATTTGACCTATTTATACGAAAAAGTCAACAGATGATTAAGTTAAGCCAGAAGTTGGAACAACAGATTAAGTGAAACCAAAAGTTGAAACAAGTGAGATTAAGTGAAACCAAAAATTGAAACAAGTGAGATTAAGTGAAACAAAAAGTTGGAACAAGTGAGAGAATAAGTGAAACAAAAAGTTGGAACAAGTGAGAATAAGTGAAACAACAAGAATTACAGAAGACCATAACATTGAGAACAACACGATTTACATAAGACTTTCAACCCCATATTTATGAACATAAGGGTCGCTGTTTAGTAGAGACTGTCTGAAGTCCTCAACTTCGGACAAACGCGGATTGAACCTGAAGTCTGAAAGTCCATCTTCGGTCTTAAGCCATAGATCAAGAGGATCAAATAAATCTGTATTAATATAAATGATTTTAGTAAACGCTTTACTCCACTATCATATTCAAAACTAGTCACAGAAACTACACTTACTCCAACACTTGCAGACCCTCCACATCTTAAGGGCCACAATCACATGTCCACCTATCATGTTTTCAAGACCATCCCGGAAAGCATAGGCCTGCTCGCCAGTTGCCACACATTTAATCTGGCTGTCACTATTCAAAATAAAGAAAACGTGTGTCAATTACAATATAAATAAATTTTCTTTGGATCATATGTTAGTTTCTACTTACATGTTGTCCCTTATGTAAAAAAACATCGTTGGTCTTGCAGGGTCATCGAAACGGGCTTCCGTATTGAAGACCACTCCTAATGTATCTACCATATAAATGTAACTCAACTAAATCAGTTCGTTTCATTTACATCTACAGAGTCATACAAAATTCTGAAACTAAGACATGCGACTGTTGCGATTACCAAGATTTAAATATGTGAATATATTTATTTTAGTAGCATTCATACCTATGGGATAGTTTAGTTCCCTGTGGGACATGTGAGGGATTGCATGGATGTTCTTGAAGTCCATGAAAAGCCGATTGTTCAGAGGATCGATCATGCGAACTTGTGTGTGGCGCGTAGCAGTTAGTCTGAACCGAGAGTTAGTTGCATTGAAACCTGAATAGGAACGTTCAACTTCTACCACATAGCAAAACGACATAACTCCAATGATGTAATCCCAGATCAGTTTGAATAAACAACTCTTCGTTTTGCTACAGAGAGATTCAAATGTATACAGGATGACAATGATAGTTTGAAAAGAACATTCAAGCAACTAGGAAAAAAGAAAATAGACACAACAGTGAAAGAGGAGAAAACTTTGTCAAGAGACATTTCATCAAACAGTTTGTGTGCGCACTACAAAAACACAGATTAAGTGCCAAAGAAGCACGATTCTTGAAACAAGTTGGGAATGTAGTAATGACTAATGACCAAACTAAGATCACGGGAATGACGTAAACTGGTACCTGTTGTTTCTAGTTTTGCGTTTGATAGGAAGCCCGGAGCTTATAAAAAGACGCACACAATACAGAACATCGGAAAATTCAGACAACGATGAATCGGTGATCCTCTTTGACGATACTACTCGACTCATTTTGGGAAATCAGAACGTTAGGTGTCAATTTAACTAACGTTTCATTGCATAACGAAATAAAGAAATGGGGATGTAGCTCAGATGGTAGAGCGCTCGCTTAGCATGCGAGAGGTACGGGGATCTCTTCGGTTTTATAGTGCTTTTTTTTTTTAAATTGTTCCTTCACTCTTCGGTTTTATAGTGCTTAAAAGGTTCATTCGTTCGAGTGTTGTTTATGTACCGTAGTGCAGAAGAAAGCCTATACAATGCACAGTTGTTTCAGGCGGGATAGACTTGCCAGGACTATCGAACTGGGATTGTTTAAAAATAATCGGCCCTGTAGTTGGCTGAGTAGTATTCTTCCAAATATTTTTATTTCATCAACAATGGATATACACACTCACTCTTTGCCATAACCTTTTGAGTATAATATAGAATGTTTCAGAACTGAATGAGATACTAAAAAAAAAAACTCAACAATAAAGAGTGGGGGAAAGGTATTGCTGTTCCACACCGCAACAAACAAGAATTACAAAAGCAAAAATCGGATGAATTTGAAGAAGATATAGACAGAAAGAGCAGGCACTCAAGTTTGTGCATTGGTTGAGTTTGAGATGGTGTCCCTACTCTACCTCGCTTAGGATGGGAACAATGAGAGGCTTCATCTGCGCAATGTATACGATTGCCCACCTGCCCAAAATGAAGAAAGGGAAACGATGCAAAAGATGATGAGTGAATCTTGTTTTATAATTTTGGTGCAAACAAAAGAACCGTAGGTTTACAAGACAGAAAATCAAAATTATTGGCCTGGTACAAAAGCTACCGCTGTAAATGCAAAGCAGTGGGTAGCAGGAAGTAAGAGAAGAAAAGAGTGCATGAAACATAATAATAAACTTACATCATCCAACAGCAGACAGTGGCTGTGATTACCAAGGTAAAATGTAGCCTGTTACATAAAATAAAGGGTATAAAGACTTTATATTTTTACTCCAACCAAGAAGTAGACAGAAAAAAAAAAAAAAGAACAATAACCAGCACAAAGAGAGTTAAAATTGTTGTGACAGTAATTGTTTTTCATTCAAGAAATTATCAAATGAAATGAGCCAAGTTCAATTAAGAAAAGTCAGGTGGGAGAAGAGATTAATATTTGATCTACCAATCATCGATTCTATAGGCAGAAAAAAAAAACATAAATAATGATTTGAGCTAGAACATTGACGGAGTAATTAAGTATACATCAAAAACAGCGACCAATGAAACTACTTTAAAAGGATTGCGATGAGAAATAAAAAACATACAGATTGGTGGAGGGGCCTTGGTTGAAGCAGATTCTTGTGAAAATCGACGCAATGATGCCGACCACAGCGAAGATTAAGGATGTTACTAGAAAAGCCATGTCTTTTTCCTGAGGAAAATCCCAAAGAGACTTAATCCTGCGACGAAAAATTAAACGTGGTTTCAGGTTATAGAATTCAATGTAATTCGATTGAAGAAAAAAAGAAAAAGGCTAATGATCGTAATAAGAGGAGAAAGTGTCAGAGCTCTCACAGATTCAAATTGAAGCTCCTGGTCGCCAATGGCCGATCGTATATTCGTTCGTGCCCAGTGATCTGTGCAAGGCCCAGATTTTGGGAGGGCCAATTTTGTCATTCATTATTAGTAAATAGTACTCCTTCCTAAGCCCGGGCATAAAAGCACGGATCCGAAGAACCGAACCGAATCTAATCCGAAAAAATAGTACTGTATCCAAACCAAAATTGATGAAATATTCATATAGATTCAAAATTTTGGTATTTAGAAAATCGAAACCAAACCCGACCCGAACCGAAGTATTTTGGGTACCTGATTGTATCCGAAATAGATTTATATACCAAAATATATAAATAATTTTTAGTTTTTGTATATATAAAAACATCCAAAATATATAAGATACTTTTAAGTTGTCCAAAATATTTAAAAATATATACAAATAGTCAAAGCTTAAATGTCTATAATAGATAAATCATACTCTCTTTTTTTTACAACAAAGATAAATCATACTCTAAACAACAAAAATACTTAAATTTCTATTGATTCAAACTAAACAAATTTATATGTTAAGTTTAGGTATTTAGACATATGTTAATCAAATTTATATGTAATCTATTATTTTGTTTTTAGATTTTGAGATATTTAAAGTATATAATGAATTTTAAAATTTTAAAAATAATTTAAATGGGTTATCCGAATCCGAACCAAAATTTAGAAATACCCGAATGAGGCTAAAATCTTTAATCCTGAAAACCAAAAATCCAAATAAACCCAAACCGAACATGAATGGATACCTGAACGCCTACACCTACTCCTTCCATACCATTTTAAATGGTGTTTAAGCATTTTTTATTTTATTCCATAATAAATGATGTTCTCACATTTCTAAATAAAATTTAATGTTAATTGAAATTTGTAACCTATTGCAAAATATTACTCTCTCTCTGTTTTATAATAAGTGTCATTTTAACTATTTTTTCTTGTTAATCAAAAAGTGTCACTTTATAATTTCAATGCAAATTATATTTATTTTCAGCTGAAAATTAATTACAAATTGCATTGATTTTATATATTTATATCAAATACTATCGGTTAAAGAAATGTAATTAGTAACAATTTTCATATATTTCAAAAACTTTTTTAATCTGTGTGAAAAGTGTCGGAGTGACACTTATTCAGAAATGAAGAAAGTACATTTTTATTGGTTAGGCTAATTATATTTAATATTATTTTATGTAACCAAGAAAAATTGCATAGAAAATTGCATTTTTTAATCTTTGTGTAAAAATCTTAAACACCACTTAAAGTGATATATATAGAGTATATATAGAATCAGAACCGGTTCTTTGAAGATTTACTAACCCTGAGCCGAGTCCGATAGAATCAGAACCAGTGCCGGACTAAACTTTTAAATTATCCAAATGAGGTTGATTTTGATAAACCCAAAAAACCGAAATCCGATTGGATAAAACAGAAACCCGATTAGGATCCTGAATGTTCAGGCTTAATTTTGCTATATTTTATTTAAACTGTAACTATAATTTTGGTGGATAAGCTATTGGTTGATTAATTTTGGAGGACATGTTTGTTAGAAAAAATTGAATCCATTATCAACTTTTTTGCTTCTTTTTAAAAAAATATAAACAAATACGAAGACATATATTGGATTTTTTGTATCTATATTTTAGCATTTATTTAATAATTTGAACATGAATCCTGAAAATAATTCTCTGGACGATGTTATGTGGACAACATCATCTGGAGGAAGTTTTGTAGACAACATTTAGAAAATATATGTACTAGATGTATTCTAGCCAAAATCAATTTTTTCACCAAAAGCGAAGTTGATAAAAGTTGGAAGTCTCTATGCAAATTCATAATTGACATATGCCACCACCCACGTGCACATTCCAGTAGACCATTGTTACAAATGAAGTCTAACTTTTAACAAATGAAGTTCAATTATGGTAAGGATGCACCTGCAAAAATAACACTGATTTGCATGAGATATTTATAATAAATGAACACTTCAAGTTTGTTACTGCAACCTTATTTGAACAAAATACTGTTGGAACCAATTAATATAAGCTTCATGGGCTGAATATTAATTTGGATGTGTGAATAGAAAATCTTTTGCAAGCCCTATAGGCTGAGTAAAAGATTGATTTTATGTGAATGTTTATGAGGATTATTGGAATCATTTGCAAGCCTAAGAGCTGAAACTTGGTGATTATGAGCATTTGATGTGAAAAAGGATTTGAAATCAAAAGGAGGGAAACTTGGTGATTAAGTTACGAAACTTGGAGACCAAGATTAGCCAACTTGGAGACCAAGCTTAGCCAACTTGATAACCAAGATAAGCCTACTTGATGACCAAGTCAAATCTCACTATAAATACACCCATAATATCTACATAATCCTCACATTCTTATCTCACATTTGATCTCTCTCACTACAATTTCCCTCACTAGAAAAGATAAAAAAAAATATACTCTTTAGTTTTTTCTTTCTTTATAGTTTGTGTCTCGAGAGTATATCGTAGTAGTTAGTTCGTAGATTCCGTTGTTGCGAAACGATCTCATCACGGTTGTATCCTGGGATTCAAAAATCGCATAAAAACCGTCACACATTACGGACGATTTATTGAGTTAAGGAAAGAGATCAAATCTCGACTCCGTGAATTCGTCTATTTTCTTATCGGTTTTTAAACGTTATAAGTCTTTATATTACTGTTCATATACTTTTTGTTTCGTAATTTTCAATTTGGATTTTCGCGGTCCTACAAATACAGATGCCGTCAAGGAAAGTACAGACTGGTAGTGATAAACCATAGCATACAATGGCATGAGTCGACATGTTATGTGAGGAATGTACTGGTTTACTCGTCGAACTGATTACATTAGTAGACATAAAAGCCGACCTGAAAAGTCAACACTCTAATAATAATAAGTTGTCGAATAAATCTAATAATCACGTTTTCTTTTTAAAATCGCGCTTATTACAGAAATAAATGAGCTATGAACTTATGATGCAACAGTTTTACGCCGCGTGTCTCAACATGGATAAGGTTCAAATGTGAACACAGAGATTTCAGTTTCCTACTATATAAGCCCTCTCTCGACGGTTTGTT
>OVBX01006888.1:0-11384 GCA_900406325.1 Erucastrum elatum
CGGCTGCTCGATACCGAAAAATATCCAAACAACAAAAATGGATCGATCGGTTCAAGTTAACCAGACTGCGCCAGTCCAACCTGAATCTACAACCAATTCCCAAACACCACATGAATCATAGATATGAATCATAGCAGAACAATTTTGAGAAATTTTGTGAATGAATAGAAGACGGCGTCTGGAGAAGAAAGAAGAAGTTTAGAACATGATTTTGTTTTTTTTTTTAATTTTTAACTTAATAATTAATTAAAACACGATTTCCTTTTTGTTTTCCTTTTTTAAATGATTTTTTTTTATTAAATTTTTTATTTTTTAAACGATTTATTATATAAGGAAATAAAATATTTCCAAATATTCAATTCCTATATTTTTGGAATGTGTCCTTATCCATATGTATTCTACTATATTTAGAATACTGTAAATATGTTAGAAATCGATTTCTACTTGTTNAAAATTTTTTTATTTTTTAAACGATTTATTATATAAGGAAATAAAATATTTCCAAATATTCAATTCCTATATTTTTGGAATGTGTCCTTATCCATATGTATTCTACTATATTTAGAATACTGTAAATATGTTAGAAATCGATTTCTACTTGTTTTAGATTTATAATATTGTGTAGAATCCTATTTCTACTGGTTTTAGAAATCTAGTAATGTGTAGATTCTAATTTCTACGGATTTTAGAAACATAGGTTATGCGTAGAATGTGTTTTCTAAATATTTTTAGATTACTATTATTTATGTAGAACATGTATTCAAAACATAGTAGATTCAATAAAAAAAGTAGATCATATTTTCTACTATGTAGAATGTCGATTCTACTTTTATTGGAACAAAATATAAAACTATGATTTAAACATTTTCAGAATTGAAAAAAAATACCAATAAGTTGATCTTTGTTTTTCATCACTAGTTACTATTTTTATTTTTTTTTGTTTGTAAAACTATTTATTTCATTTATTTTGTGAATTACTAAAGGGTATTATAGGAAAAAATGGTACAAATAACAAATTAGTCTAATGGGACATGAAGATCATTTTTTTGGCCTAAAAAAACTATTTTCCCAAAAATATTTAAGGATGTATTCAAAAGTCTACATGTATTTTATTTTTTTTACTCTTTGGGATACATTAACACTCACAAATTTCACATGGAGAAACTTGCTGCTAGAGGAGTTATTCTTGGGTTCACCCCCTAAGGTGAACCCATAGGTTCACCAACCAATAGTCTTTGAGCATTTGATATTTGATATCTTTTAAATAAGGAAACAAAACTAACCCAAATTAAATGATGTTTTTAAATAAACAATAAAAATACATAAAAATTATAAAATAGTTACAGAAAATAAATTAATTAATATAGTTAATACCAAAAATACTAAACTCTAAATGTTAAATCTTAAATCCTTTAGTAAATTCTTGGATAAATTTTAAAAATTTGATTTTTTAAAAAAAAACTATTTTAACACAATCAACAAAAAACTATACCCTAAATCCTAATCCTAAATCCTAAATCCTTGGGTAAATCCTAAACCCTTGGGTAAATTTGAAACTCTTTGATAAATCTTAAAATTTAAAATTTAAGATTTATCCAAAGTCTTAAATTCTTTTTTTAAATAATTTTTTAGATTAAAAAGTCTTGTTTTTTTATTAGTATAAAATTGAAGAATATATTTTGAAAATATTTTTTTAGATTAAAAAGTCTTGTTTTTTGTGATTAGTGTAGTTTTTATTTAATTTCTATTTTGAAAATATAATTCGATAATATTTTGTTTCCTTTTTTAAAAGATACTAAATCTTAAATAACTCAATTCTATTGGTTGGTGAACCTCTAAGTTCACCCTAGGGGGTGAACCCAAGAATAAGTCCTGCTAGAGACATACTTATTGTTGTGCAATGTCCCACATGCTCTCAAATAAGATTCAACTACACTCTTTTCTATTTCTAACTAACTAGTCATTTTTCAACTCTAACTAAGTGATAAAATATTTTGTAAAAAAATTTGAATTATCTCTATTATTAAAAGAGAAGTACAAGTATAAATTACCCCTTAGTTTTTAGTTTTATTTACAATGGCATGCCACTGAGAGTATTAATTATCATTCCTTAAAAAATGCTTGTCTTAAAACAGTTTATTTAATGTGTTCTCTCACTCTTTTTGTAGCTCCCAAAAATCGCCACCTGCAATACAAAGTTAAAAATATTGATTAAATGCTTCTCGCTATCTTCATTTCAAAATTCTGTAGCTTTAATAATAGAGATATTCTCTTTCCGATTTTAAAAATATATCATGTTGCACATAGCTTAATACGGATTGGAATATAACATAATGTTTTTAAAAATATTACATACATCATCAGCCAACTTATGTTCTTCATTAATTTCATGCAGAGTTTGTGTTTACTGTTTTTTTTTCATCAATCGGATGATTTCTATGACATGTATAAATTATATTTAACAAAAAAAGTTTTTTTTTGTTGCAGAATAGCTTAAGATATTATAGTTTTAATTCTTTAAATAATATCTGAAATAGAAAAACAGAATATACAGAAAACTTAATATATCATTAAATAAACAAGAGATCTTCAGTTAAATAGCAGAATATATATTTCCAAAATTCCCTTTTTAAAAAAAAAAAAGATTTTTCTGTTGCAGAATAGCTTAAGATTTTATAGTTTGAATTCTTTAGATAATATCCGAAATAGAAAAACTGAATATACAGAATAGTTAATATATCATTAATTAAACAAGAGATCTTCACTTAAATAGCATAATATATATTTCGAAAGAATATCATATTTCACCGAATATACCACAGCAACAAAAAAACCGGAAACTAACAAAATCTGTACATCACCATAATCATTATCTTTCTATATTTTCTATATTTTGTATTTATAGTTTTGATTGCACAAGAGTCCAACATTACTTCTAATGATTTTTAAAAAATTTAATCGCCAATTAATAACTTCAATTTGGGTAAATAACTAGAAATTTTGGAAACAATGTTATATATATCCTATTAAATCACAATATTTAGTTCCGAAAATCAGCCTTAGTATATTCTCTTTTCTAGAGTTTTAGGTTCACACTATATATATACTATACATTGCATCCATCTTCGATATCACCTAAACAATTCCTATTGATAATTTTTTCCCTTCTTTGCTTTAAAATGTCGACTAACAAGAGTGTTACATTGCTCAAAAATATAAAGCCTAGGTCGACTAAATGGCGTGTGCAGGTGAAGCTGCTCCATTCATGGAAACATACCCCTCCCTATGCTAGCGAGCAGACACTGGAAATGATTTTTGCTGATGAGACTGTAAGTTCTACCTTCTACGGACCCTTACTACTCTGTTTTCATAAGTTTTTTTTTATGATATTTTTGGGTTTCTATAACATGTTTACTTTTGTTTACAGGGTTTTAAGGTCCATGCATCCTGCTGGAGGTCGCACATGTTTCGGACCGAGCGTAACATTCATGTTGGAGAGTGGTCTGTCATTGAAAACTGTAAGGTATCCGGTGTGGGTAAAGGGAAATTCCGACCAACAAATGCTCAGTATAAGATGACTATCACCGGTGATACGGTTTACTCTGAATCCGACTATCATGATGATAGCCTCTTTTTGAGTTTTGCTGATTATGATAAAATTTCAAAGGGAAGTCTAGATGATAACATTCTCATTGGTATGATTTTTAAGGTTTTCTTATATCATCTTTATGTTTTTGATACATATCATTACGAATGATATGTGCTTTGTATGTGTCTTACACATAATTGGTCAACCTTATGGTTTTTCTGATGTTCAAATCGTTCAAGTCAAAGGTGAAGACCGCAAGAGAGTGCAATTTAGCATAAGAGATCTCAGGTGAGTAATAATATAAATAGTGTTAGTATCCAACTTAATACTCACTTATGTTTGCAAGAACAAACTTCAATAAACACAGACAGACATCATGCAAGAACAAACTTCAATAAACTTCAATACTAATTCTGACAGTGAATCAGCACAGACATCATGCAAGAACAAACTTCAATAAACATTCATCAAACAATTTCATCTGGTCATATCATATCTATCCGTTTCTCTAACAAGCTTAATTTTTATGAGCTGTTCAAAGATATTGCAGACTGTTAAAGAGTCAGATAACGAACACACCTGCTTGATTGCCTTGAGTAAAGCCTGCACTTTTTGTTTCGCTTTGGCGTCATTTTCTGATCTTCTCTCTTCAGTTCCAGAACCCAATAGAGCTGTAGATCAGAAAGGTGATGACACAGGTTCTTCACCAGCCATGAGTTTCTTGAGGTTGAAATTCCCTGAAACCATTGAACATGATTCAAAGATGCTAACATTAGTTTCCAAACGTATTATCAAATCATGCAAGGATGGTGCTCAAATATAAATACCCTTACATTACAAGTTGCTGTAGATAATGATGCATCGTTCTTGAGTAGGTTTGTCTCAATAGACCCTGCAAGTATCCTGATGAATTATCATTCATCACCCACTCAAGTCAGAGAAACACAAACCCAACTCATACAATAACAAATCCAAGATACAGCACAAGCCATATGTGTAAACGAGCAAAAGCATTCACCTTTTGTGAAAGCAGATTCTAAACTCCAAACTTCAGATTAATGAGCTACAGAAACGTTGCTGTTCATCACTCTTCTCATAACTTGACGAATTAACTGAAAATTCCTTTGCCGGAGAAGGTGAACCATCTTCTAACAACTGCGTATAAAATCCGATCAAACTGATCATTTTATATTTTACTTGATATGAAAATATATATTAAAGTGAACCTAGAGTTTTCATGTACGAAATATTTTACCTTTAAAATATACTTCCAAACTTTCTTTCATACAGATGCTCGATTTCTCTTTTTGAAATACATTGTTCCTGTAAAAAATTAAAATTTTTTTTATAAATATTAACAAAGCTAAGACTTAAAAAAAATATGATCTCTGCCACTAACTTAGACTTAAGAATTCGATTTACCCGTTTATGAATGTAGCGAAGAGACAAACCTGAAGTCTCTCTTTCGACTACCCTATGCAACCTGAAGTCGAATTATAAACTTCTCACGCAATTCTCGAAGATGTTGAGCTTTAATCGACCTGCCAAAAATATACGGAATCATATTTTTTAAACCATAATCGATTCTACAAATTGAGTGTACAAATTGAACTTTTGTCAATTCGATATTACCTAGAGAGATGACATGAGATGAATTCCTCCGCGGAGTTTTTGATTTTTCCACATCTGATTACTTTAGACTCTCCGTAAATCCCAGTAAGATCTGCATGTACAATATATAAATATTAAAATTGAGAACATAAAATAATGTGTTTATCGAATTACAGAACCAAAAAGATAGATGTAAATCGAGGTTGGAATAAAGTTTATACCAATGCGGTTGCTCTTCCGATGGAGTTAACAGCTTCAATAAAATAGCTTTGTAAGAACTGAAGAACTGCTTCGATGTTGACGATCGAAATATTTCATCTCTTCGTGATTGCCGGTGTGCTCTGTTACAGAGATCGAAGAAGATGGAGAGAGATGAGATCACCACCGACAGGGGAGAGAGAGAGTTTCAAAATAAAAAAAATAAATATTTGTTACTCTATGTTATTTCCCGGAAAAAAGCTGTTACAGATGGGCTAATGAAATTATGGGCCAATTTCATATCATAATCAAAGAGAGATTAATCCATTTAAATAAAATAAAGCCCTTTTATATTTGTAACAACTTTTTTTACATATGACTTTTATGAAATCTTTTATAAATCTTAAATGGAATTTTTAATATGTTATATTTTCATACCAAATGGAAAAATAAATTGATATTACCAAAAATATTTAATTATCTATTTCATATATTTTACTAACTATTAGTAATATATTTTGAAATACATTTTAAATTAACTATATTCATATATATATCTCGGTTATTATATATCAAAGGTTGATTTGATGCTTTCATTCACAAAACCAAAATTTTCACACATTCAGCTTTTATTACAAACACAAAAAATAATATTCAAAGTATTACATGTAATTATTAGAATATATATCATATAGTATAAATAAAAAAAATTAAAAAAAATAAGATAAGAACCCGCCCAGTCGGGCGGGTCATGGTCTAGTCTCTATTATTAAAATTGAAGTACATATATAAATTACTCCTTAGTTTTCAGTGTTATTTACAATAGTATGCCACTGAAACTATCAATTAACCTACCTTATAGAATTCTTGTCGGGAAATTGTTAAAAATACCACTTTCATGGTAGCACTTTTCAAATTTACACTAACCAACTATACCATCATATTTTTAATAATCAAAATACCATTATACCCCTAAATAATAAACCTATTTTCTATCGTGGAGCAAGCTTTCATCTCACTCATCTTCTTCTTCGAATGTTTAGAACGTATTTAAGAGAAGGGAGGTCCGTCAATGTCAATGACCTCGCTACTTCTCCTCAGAACGCTCCCCCTCCTCCGCAACGGTTTGGTCAACGGGTCGGGTTGAGTCAATACACCAGATTACCAGTCATTATTGCAACCGGGTGCTGATCACGAGTCAGGCTTATCGTTATCACCATCTCCATTAAACCCAATGAGAAGCTCACATTCAGAGGTTCAATGGCGATACCTTCACATTCACTGATATCATCATTCCCTCCCAAAGAAACCATCACCAACCCTTTAAAAGCCGACACTTCGAAAAATCCACCAAACCCAATCCTTCAAATCTCAAAATGCACTCCCCTAAGAGAGCTGATGCAGATAAACGCTCACGCCATCAAATCCCATCTCTACAACCACAAATATCATTACTTTCTCACAAAGCTGATAAATTTCTGCACGGAGTCTCCCACGTCGATGTCTTACGCACGCCACCTGTTCGACGCAATGCCTGAACCAGACATCATTACTTTTAACTCTATTGCTCGTGGGTATTCTCGTTACACGAACCCTATTGAGTCCTTTACTCTCTTCGTTGATGTATTAGAAAGTGGGATGTTGCCTGATCACTACATGTTTTCGTCTCTTCTCAAGGCTTGCGCAGCTGCAAAAGGGATTGAAGAAGGTAGGCAGTTGCATTGTGTGTCGATGAAGCTAGGGCTTGATAGTGATGTGTTTGTTTGCCCCACACTTGTCAATATGTACACAGTGTGTGGAGACGTGGATGCTGCTAGACGCGTGTTTGATCGAATTCTTGAGCCGTGGGTTGTTTCTTACAACGCGATGATAACTGGCTATGCTAGGAGAAACAGACCGAACGAGGCTTTGTCGTTGTTCCGTGTGATGCAAGGTAAGAGCTTGAAGGTGAATGAGATCACCCTTTTGAGTACGCTAAGAAACACAGGTTCTGTAAGTACGTGAAAGTAAACACGGCTTTGATCGATATGTTCGCTAAATGCGGTGGCTTGGAAGATGCTGTGTCTCTGTTCGAGAAGATGAGAGTTAAGGATACACCAGCTTGGTCAGTGATGATTGTAGCTTACGCGAACCACGGGGAAGCGGAGAAGTCTATGTTGATGTTTGAGAGGATGAGATCTGAGAGTGTTCAGCCTGATGAGATCACGTTTCTTGGCCTGTTAAACGCGTGCAGCCACAGGGGTTTAGTGGAAGAAGGGCGCGAGTACTTCTCACGGATGGTTAACGAGTTCAAGATTGTTCCGAGTGTGAAGCATTACGGTTCTATGGTTGATCTTCTCGGTAGAGCTGGACGTTTAGATGATGCGTATAGGTTTATTGATAGACTCCCTATTAGTCCAACACCATTGTTATGGAGGATTCTCTTGTCTTCATGTAGCAGCCATAACAACTTATAGATTGCTTTGGCTTTTGGGGATGCAGCTAAGCTATGAAGCTCCTGTGACGGGAGGTTTTGGAGCAGAGATCTCTGCAACAATCCTCGAACGTTGCTTCTTAAAGGTAAAAAGCTCAATGTTCATTCCTTTATGAGAGATCAACTCTTAAAGTGGTTCGTTTTGTCTGCAGTTAGAAGTTCCAGTAAGCAGAGTTTGTGGTCTGGACACACCATTCCCACTTGTGTTTGAGCCATTCTATATGCCAACCAAGAACAAGGCAAGCTCCTGTTCCTCATTTTATTCCCATTTAAAACACACGCATTTACTAATCATATGGGGTTTCACGTTTCGTTGCAGATATTGGATGCAATCAAGTCCACTGTTAATTACTAGCTTTTCAATCTGTTCTTTAGAAAACTTGACGAACTATTGTTTGTTGTTTTTACATTATGTATTATAACATAGCTATGTGTTTATATGACTTTATGAATGTTTTATAAAGCCTTATAAGTTATGTATATATCCTTAAACCCTCTATAAAATATTTTACAAACCCTTATAAATTCTTTTATTAAACTTTCTAAATGGTTATATACTTTTTAAATGATTTAGAGTTCTTATATCTGATTTATTTTACCTTTATAAATCCTTATAAATTGTCTAACTAGATATTTTTTTCTGTTTTATAAACCTTTATATATATATTATTCAAATAATACTTTATAAAAACTTATAAATTGTTTTGATGTATTATCAGAATATCATAAAATCAAGATTTATAATAATATTAGTTTTAAAAGTGACATAAACTGATTTATGAACCATTTAAAAACCCTTATAAACCAAATATATCATTAAGCATTATTCTACTTTTCTTCTTGTTTATGTTGACTATGTAAATTTTTTTATAAACCTTTATAAACTATTATTAATGAATTTATATACTCTTATAAATAATTATATAAGGATTTCTAAACTCTTATAAATATATTTATAAGCCCTTATAAAATATATTTATAAAACTTTAGAAAAGATTTATAAACCATTCTGAATAGATTCATAAACTCTTATAAATAATTTTAAATATTCTTATAAATAATTTATAGACCCTTATAAAGAGTTTTTATATATAATATATTCATGAAACTAGTATTTTCTGAGTTTTATAAAGGTTTATAAGGAGTTATAAGTTTATAAAAGGTTATAAATTATATAATCACTTCATGGAACTAGTATTTTCTAAGTTTTATAAAGGGTTATAAGGGGTTATAAGGGGTTATAAGTTTATAAGAGGTTACAAGTTATATAATCTCTTCATGGAACTAGTATTTTCTGAGTTTTGTAATACTTTATAAGGGGTTATAAGTTTATAAGGGGTTATAAATTATATAATCTCTTCATCGAACTAGTATTTTCTAAGTCTTATAAAAGTTTATAAGGGGTTATAAATTATATAATCTATTCATGAAACTAGTATTTTCTGAGTTTTAAAATGGGGTTATAAGTTTATAAGGTGTTATAAATTATATAATCTCTTCTTGAAACTAGTATTTTCTAAGTTTTATAAAGGTTTATAAGGGGTTATAAGTTATATAATCTCTTCATGAAACTAGTATTTTCTGAGTTTTATAATATTTTATAAGGGGTTATAAATTATATAATCTCTTCATGAAACTAGTATTTTCTGAGTTTTAAAATACTTTATAAGGGGCTATAATTTTATAAGGGGTTTTAAATTATACAATATCTTCTTGAAACTAAGTATTTTCTAAGTTTAAAGGTTTATAAGGGGTTATAAGTTATATAATCTCTTCATGAAACTACTATTTTATGAGTTTTATAATACTTTATAAGGGGTTATAAGTTTATAAGGGGTTATAAGTTATATAATCTATTCATGAAACTAATATTTTCTGAATTTTATAAAGGTTTATAAGGGGTTAAATTATATAATCTCTTAATGAAACTAGTATTTTCTAAGTTTTATAAAGGTTTATAAGGGGTTATAAGTTTATAAGGCGTTATAAGTTATATAATCTCTTCATGGAACTAGAACACATGCATGCTTTGTAAAGAGATGATAATACGTGGCAGATTCTGAGGTACATGCGGACAGCAAGCAAGACTTTACCGCTTCATAAATTTTACATACCTTTATAAATTATTTTATAATCTTTTATAATGGTGTATAAAGTTTATAAATTATTTTTATAAACCCTTATAAATCATTTACACACCCTTATAAACTCTTATAAATTATTATACAAACCATTATAAATTGTAAAACAAGGCTTTCTAAATGGTTATAGACTCTTTTAGTTGATTTATAAACCTATACAACTCTTACAATACCTTTTATAATTTGAATATAAACTTTCATAAAGAGTAATATTATAATCGGAAAATGTAAGTTATAAGTCTCGGAGGAAATAAACAACGGCCAACACAGAAACACAACACATAAGCTAAAGTGATATCATATTACTTTAAAAAAGCTTATAAGTTGTTTTGATTTATTATCACAATATCAGAAACCCCAGATTTATTAGATAATTTTCAGGGGTTTAAGTTGAATTATTACTATTTATAAACTAATTTTATTTTAAAAGTATTATAAACTGATTTATAGACCATTTAAAAACCCTTATAAACTCCTCATAAATTGGTGTATAAACTTTATGAATGCTTTATAAATCCTTATAAATTATTTATAAATGGTGTATAAACTTTATGAGTGTTTTATAAACCCTTATAAATTATTTATATATCCTTAAACCCCCTTATTAAATATTCTACAAACTCTTGTAAATTCTTTTAGTATACTTTCTAAATGGTTATAAATCTTTTAAATGATTTAGAGTTCTTCTAACTGATTTATTTTACTTTTATAAACCTTTATAAATTGTCTAAGTGAAGATATATATATATATATATATATATATATATATATATATATATGTTATTCAAATACTGCTTTACAAAAGCTTATAAATTGTTTGGATGTATTATCACAATATCAGAAAACACAGATTTATAAGAATTTTAAGCGTTTTAAGTTGAATTATTATAATGATAAACTAATTTTAGTTTTAAAAGTGATATAAACTTAATTATAAACCATTTACAACCCTTATAAAACTCTCATAAATTGGTGTATAAAATTTACAAATTGTTTTTATAAACTTTATGAATGTTTTATAAACCCTTATAAATTATTTATAAATTGTGTATAAAATTTATTAACTTTATGAATGTTTTATAAACCCTTATAAATTATTTATATATACTTAAACCCCTTATAAAATATTCTACAAACTCTTGTAAATTCTTTTATTAGTAGCTTATAAGTTCTTGTAAATAGTTTTATAAACCCTTTTAGATAGTTTTATAAATCTTTATACAATATTTATATATTAGTTATAATGGTTTATAAATTGTTTATATATTAGTTATAATGGTTTATAAATTGTTTTATAAAGGTTTATAAATAATCTAAGGATTTATAGATCATTTGTAATGGTTTCTAAGTTGTTTATAATTGTTTATATATC
>OVBX01006890.1:0-11382 GCA_900406325.1 Erucastrum elatum
GTAAACGGCAGGAAAGGTTAATATTACCTTCAACCTTTGTCACCGGTCACCCTTAAAAAAAAACCAACAAAAAAAAACACCCTTACACGTGCGAAACGTCCTGGGCCGATAGGTCACCGCAAGTCTTAGGGTCGTTTTGCTGGGTCGATCTCGAAAGTTTCATGGGTCACGGCCCAAAGTTTCACGGGTCATAAGGCCAAAATCGTCACCGATTTGTTTCTCTCCCCCCTAGCGGCCCGGTTCGACAATTAAAACTTTCGGCGACCCGAACTCCAATTTAAAAACTTAACGTGACCCACAACACTAATGAACCCAGCGTAACTGAGCTAAAAATAAGTTTTATTCTAATGTTTTACTCTAAAAATACTATTCGATCACACCCTTACTTTTTTTTATTTCTCTCACCTCCGATTTACTCTGTATATTTACCTTTTTTTACGCTAGTATTGAACCAATCACACCCAACATTTTGACACTATTTTATTTTTCTCGTATCTAATCAAATTTGACCAACATTTTGACACTATTTTATTTTTCTCGTATCTAATCAAATTTGACTTTGTTGTGAACACACCAGAAATGACACAATGGGATACTATGGGTGTCAATGACGGAATTGGTAATATAAGTGGAGTGGGATGAAATATAGTGTTAGGACTGAACAAAAAATCTGAATCCGAAAAACCGTACCGAGTTCGATCCAAAAATAGTATTATATTCAAATCAAAAATTGTAAAATATCCGAACAGGTTCAAAATTTTGGTATCTAGAAAATTAATCGAATGTGATCTGAATGTCCGAAATAGTTTTATTCTTGAATATATTAGCTATTTGTATCGAATACCCAAAAAATATCTAAAATGTATATGATATTTTTTAATTGTCCAAAATATTTGAAAAATACATAGAAACAGTCTAAAGTAAATATCTAAAATAGTTAAACAATATTCAAAACACCAAAAAATCTAAACTTTATATTGATTTTCCATCTAAATATTTAATTTAAACAATTTTTATGTTAGGTTCATGTATTTTGGCATACATCACTCAAATTAATATGTTATATGTTATTTTACTTTTATATTTTAAAGTATATATAAATTTAGTTAATTATAATATTTGAATGAATTAAATTTGAGTTGTATACTTATATCAGCAAAAAGTATTTATTAAATTTTTTCCAGGATATTAGCCTTTTGAATTATTTTATAAGGTTATGATGATGCTCATCAACCATACGTTATAGAGTAAATGAAAAATGGCAAAATAAACCAGAAATGGAAAATTAACGCTGTCGGTCACTCCTATCATTACTTAATATTACTCCAAAAAAATGTCACTGTCGTATAACTTGGATGGTTGGTAGCTGCACCGACCACGTGACTCTAAAATGTGGTCGCCCATTCCTCACAGTGGATCCACGAGTATGTTATAGTTAACAACATTAAAGAATTTCAAAATTCAAATGAACTATCAGTTGAAACGTTTTTGTATTAAATTTCTACATAGCTATTCTTTTCCAAATTATCTGTAGCTGAAAGTTTTTTTTTCCAAATTATCTGTAGCTGAATGTTTTTTTTCCAAATTATCTGTAGTTGAAAGTTTATTTTCCTAAAAAACTTTTTTCTGTCTAAATTTCATTAAAGAAATGGGCCGAACCAATCAAATTACATAAGCAGAGNCCAAATTATCTGTAGTTGAAAGTTTATTTTCCTAAAAATCTTTTTTCTGTCTAAATTTCATTAAAGAAATGGGCCGAACCAATCAAATTACATAAGCAGAGAATGCCCACAACAAACCGGGCCAACAACTCAAAACAAAATACAAACCCGGCCCAAAGGCTCAA
Source organism: Erucastrum elatum (assembly GCA_900406325.1). Lineage (NCBI taxonomy): Eukaryota > Viridiplantae > Streptophyta > Magnoliopsida > Brassicales > Brassicaceae > Erucastrum > Erucastrum elatum. The sequence goes on from OVBX01006890.1 coordinate 1,847, forward strand.
GTTTGAAAACCCTATGAAATAGAGAGAGCTGCACTGCCGCCGCAATCCTCTCTCCTCCGAGTCCCCTGACCTCACAACCATGACTCTCCGGAGATCCACCGCTCCACCATTTCTTCACCGCAAACGTCTTGACTCAGTTGATTCCTTTTTCTGAGAGATCAATCGCGCATACGAGATCTCTTCCAACACTAATGAACGCCACCACCGAGAATAAAACTTCGCGTGAAACCATATCACTCACCGTCGGAGAGCTTTACTACTCTACCGATTATAGATCCAACACTCACACCCAAGACACTTTCCATCTGCGCCTCCATCCCGTCGGAACCATACCGTACAAGCCTAGAGCACAGATCGAGAACCGAACAAGAAAAAACGAAAGTTAAAATTAAAAAAACAGAGCCACCGTCAACCGAGGAATCTGGTGACGCGGAAGCTTTAACCGACCGTCCTCCTTTATCGAGACGGGAGCGACGACGGAAACTGAAGCCGACCGGCCACCAAGAAGGCGGTGCACCGACGGAGACAAAAGGAAACCAAAAGAACTAAAATCAATAAACTGAAAAACAATTCCCACCGACGACGTGACTGAGAAAGCTCACCGTCGTCGGCCGGAGAAACCCGATCTACATATCTTTCCCTTCTCACTACGCCAACTTTTTTGTTTTCGTTATTCTTTTTCTCATTTCTTTTTTCTTTTTGTTAAATCAGAATGTTCTTAAAAACCTTTTAACTAATTTTTTTTAATTCTTTAGTTTCAGTAAAAAAAAAATCTTTTTACTATTTCTTTTTTTTTCATTGTCTGTAGTTGACCTTTTTATTAATGCTAAAAATTTCTATATATAAGGACTCTCTCTCTCTCTACCTTATCCTTGGCGACCAAAATCAGATCTGACCTTCTCCACTGGTCCGACGCCGCGTGAGCGCGCGTACGGCACCGGCGGGGCTTCCTCTCCCTCCTCATGTTTTCCTTTGCCTCTCGTCGTGTCTTGTTTGGTCTCTCCGCCTTGCTAGTCTCCTATGGGTTTGTGTGTGATCTCTGGTGAGCTTCTTGTGCACAAGGTTTGTCTTTTTTCCGGTGGGTCTGCGTGTTCTCTGGAGGTACAGCGCGGTTGTAGCAGCTGGGGGCTCGCGGGTGGTCGGCTTTTAGGTTTATGGCGAGGTCAATTTTCTAGATCCGGTTCTTCAGATCTCGCTGGATCTCTTCGTCGNTCCGGTGGGTCTGCGTGTTCTCTGGAGGTACAGCGCGGTTGTAGCAGCTGGGGCTCGCGGGTGGTCGGCTTTTAGGGTTTATGGCGAGGTCAATTTTCTAGATCCGGTTCTTCAGATCTCGCTGGATCTCTTCGTCGTTGGTGGGTTTTGAAGGTCTGTTCCATCTACTAGACAGCGGCGGTGTCGTTTGTTGAACGATGGTGACTTTCGGTAGCGGTGGTTGGTCTCTTGGTTCTCTCCGGTGTCGGCGAGATTCAACCTTTTGCTTCTGTTATCAAGTGAGTTTCAGTGGTGTTGTTCCTAGAAGCGCGTCTGGAGTCTCGATACGCATGCGGAGATGGTATTGGGCTCCGTCCCCGGCGCGTGTGGTTGTTGATGGTGGTTGTGATAGACTGTCGTCTATGGCTTCTCGATGGTCACCTGAGGCTCCGCTTCACTTCTGATCTATCCCCAACAGCATCATGTTAAGTTCTCTGGCCACTTTCTTTCACAGAGTTGTCTCAGTGTCTTTTTGCGTCAGTGCTTAACCCTTCGATGACTCAGAAGTTGGTTCTTTTGGTATCGTAAATGGTCTATCGGTTCTCGATAGCCAGAGTTGTAGAGGTGGTTCTCCAGAGTCATTGATCGCCTCGGGTCAACAGCTCGTCTAAGCTACCTTCCCGGTGTCGCCTGGTCTCTGATTTTGCGGCAGTGTAGTTTGATTTTACTTGCAGGTTTTTGAGGCTTTTTGACAGGATGTGGCGTTGATATCAATCCGGTTTTCTTACACTTTTCGTGGCGGCAATGGAGATGGACGTCTCTTGGTAAGAGTCTCTCTCATCTCTACGCTTGTCTTGGACGTCGATCGGTAACAGTTATAAGGCTCGAGGAGTTCATCGGGAACCAGCTGCTCTGGAGACGACACGGGAGTTCCCGGCAACCTCAGCAACAAGGTGAACCTCACGGTCTTGTGATATTCGTCAATGGTTGAGAACAGCTACTGATTCCTTAGAATTTTAAAAACGGCCTAGCGGCATGTGCTGGGTTTAGTGGGTGGGCGAAACTAGGTTGTAATACATTGACTAGGGAGCTTTTGTTCAAATCGACTTTGTAACCGAAACTGATTTCCCGTTATCGGGTCGAATAAAATTTACGTTGTTTCAAAAAAAAAATCTATATAATTAATTTACACTGTGATAGGCTTTAGCTGTCACTATTTCCTCATTATACAGTGCTGCTAATACGAGCTGTACAATATTATCACTGTTAGGTAGGATGAATGGTTGCTGTACTGACTACGTGCCTCAAACTGGACGGAGGAGAGTATTAGAAAATGCTACCTACAGTATATAGATTCATTATATTTAGATGACTCCATATTTAGAAATTAAAACACAATGAGCTGGACACTAAAGCTTTACCTTCTACTTCTACTTGTCTTGAGTCATCATGTTGATTCTGGCTCTATCGTCAAGTTTCTTCCCGGTTTTGAAGGCCCTCTTCCTTTCGAGCTTGAAACAGGGTTTGTAAAATGTTTATTTTCTTTTTACCAATGTGTGTTTAAGTTTGGATTAGTAGTTTGCTATTCTTTTGAACGAAAGGTACATCGGTATTGGTGAGGAAGATGAAGTGCAATTGTTCTACTACTTCATCAAATCTGAGAAGAATCCAAAAGAAGATCCTCTTCTTATCTGGTTAAACGGAGGACCTGGGTGCTCTTCTCTAGAAGGCCTTTTCTTTGAGAATGGTAAATCTGTAAAATATCTTTTTCACTAAGCATAATTTTCAATGATTTGTTTTAAAGTGGTAAAAACCAAAAATTAGGGCCTGTGGGTCTGAAGTTTGAGGTTTACAATGGAAGTCTCGTTTCTTTGGTCTCTTCTACATATTCATGGACACAGGTAAGAAAAAAGTACACGCTTAGAAGTAATCAAAAACCCAATGATCTATTTTTAGAACTTTGATCACATTTTCAGGTGGCGAACATAATATACTTGGATCAACCTGTTGGAGCTGGCTTCTCTTATTCAAGAACCCCACTTGATAAAACTAGTGACACAAATGAAGCCAAGATGATCCATATGTTTCTTCAAAAGGTAATATGGCAAATTGAAGTGTCTTCTTAAAGCTCTTGTATTTGTTACACTTAGAGCATCGGCATCCATTTAAAGTAAGATATATTCTAACTAATATTATTAATAAAATAAAGTACAAAGTATGAAAGATGAAACAATTTGAGAGAGAACAGCTCTTCGCAGAAAGCGCCTGCATATTTCGGAGAACACTGCTCTTGCTTTTGTCTCTTTCTAATTGATGTATATTAAGTGTTGTCTGTTTTATTGGGCAGTGGCTAAGCAAGCATCCACAGTTTCTCTCCAACCCATTTTATGTTACCGGAGATTCTTATTCTGGCAAGACCATTCCGGCACTCGTTCAAGAAATCTCAAAAGGTATGTTTTCATCAAACCAATCGATCTGATATTATATAGTCTTAACAATTTTGGAATGCAGGAAATTATATATGTTGCCAGCCTCTCATTAATCTACAGGTCATTAATATTTAACTGTTTCTAATTATTATGTTCATTTTTCGAAAACTAAAAATTCATAACTATATATATTTGTACAAAAATCAGGGTTATATATTGGGAAACCCTGTAACATATCCTGAATTTGAAGAAAACTATCGTATTCCATTTTCACATGGAATGTCATTAATCTCTGACGAACATTACGAGGTATGTACTTATCAAAAAACTTTACGAGGTAATAAATGCAGCCGAATCCCGGGTTTATCTTTATTTTCTTATAGTTATATCACTTGCGAAGCCTCAAATGATACAAGAGTTTATACAATATTTTTTAACAGTCACTGAAGAGAAATTGCAAAGGAAATTATGGAAATGTGGATCCACGTAACACAAAATGTTTGAAACTTGTTGAAGAATACCATAAGGTACAAACTTTGGACTTTAACCAATTTTTTTTCTTTAGTACTATATACCAACATTAAGCTAATTTACTTTTTGGTTTTATCTGCAGTGCACTGACAAAATAAACACACAACATATATTATTACCAGATTGCGATGACAAACATAATTCAACAAATACATCTCCTGATTGTTATGTAAGTAATGTTTTTTTCCGCCATCTAGTGACCATAAAAGGGTTGGGAAAATATCTGATTTTATCTGTTTTCCTCTTATTGGATTCATAATGTTAGCGAACAAAGCGTACAGAAAATATCATTTATGTAGTAGGATTAAATATCTGGAGTAACAAAGAATGACAATACTGGCTGTACAGTTATATTATACATAGATGATTTTAATTATAAAAGACTCAGGTATAACATGTTTAACATGTGCAAACATTGAGGCAACTGATATATGGAAACTATAATTTTATGATATTTTGAAAGAAACATTGACAGATGGTTGTCTTGACAGTATTATCTATATTATCTCATTGAATGTTGGGCCAACAACGAGAGAGTTCGCGAAGCTCTTCATGTTGAAAAGGTATATGCCAACTTTAATTAGTTTAAGATCATTGATGATATAAATAAGTTTCTGAATATAAATTTGTTGACGATCTGTTAATACAGGGGACTAAAGGACATTGGCAGCGATGCAACTGGACTATTCCATACAATCAAGACATCATAAGCAGCGTACCTTATCATATGAACAACAGCATCAACGGATATCGATCTCTTATTTATAGGTTTGAATTAACACTATTTTTCTTAGCTATAACAAAACCATCCGAATTTGCATCAATCTTAACTAAAATCCAAATTATTTTTATTTGGCTTAAGCCTAGTTAAAATCAAAGACCTAAAACTATATCGTAAACTGGTTGTCCACTCTTACGTACAAGACTCGAGAGGTTAAAAAATTTGTGCGATTTATAATAAACAGTGGTGATCATGACATCACGATGCCTTTCCAAGGAACTCAAGCTTGGATCAAATCTCTGAATTACTCCATCATTGATGACTGGAGGCCATGGTGGATAAAAGATCAAATCGCTGGGTATATATATTCTTCTCTTGGTTCGTTTATTATCTTTTTGTATGGTAAGCTTATCAAACTCAATAAAATCATTGTTCCCTTCTTTTTTGACAGATACACGAGAACGTATTCCAATATGATGACGTATGCTACCATTAAAGTAAGTCTTCTTGATTCAATTTTAACATTTTACAAGCATTGCATAATTTGTACCACTATGAATATTTTTTGAGCTAGGGAGGTGGACACACAGCTGAGTATAAACCAAACGAGACATTTATCATGATCCAAAGGTGGATTAGTGGCCATACTTTGTAAAAGAGATTCATGGCCTTGCGCGGACAATTATTTGGAAAGTCAAATGTTTTTTTTGTGTGTGTGTGTGTTTTTTCTTACAAATTGATCACTGTTCGTAATGAAAAAACGAATCCCAAACTATCTCCATATATATCCGCCAAATGTTTGCTGTCTTGACCTCGATATGTAAGACTATGATATCAACGAAAGAACAATGTAGAAATGTGGAAAAAAGGAGAAAAGAAAGATATATTTAATTATTTAATCATCACAACTGTGAGAACAATAAAAATGTTCAACTTTCTATTGAATCCAAACAACCTTGGTTTACCAAAATGTTCAAATAAAAGTAAGCATATAATTTACAGTTCACCTGAATTATTGTTCTCATCCACGGTTACTATTCATTTATTAATTTATTTACTTTAACACTCTCTTTCAAACTTAACCATAGGGACTTTGAAGATCAAGATTAGAACCATGAAGATCTACCGCATTAAAAACATGAATGTGGAAAAACCACTTGAGACAAAATCACACTAAGGGAAAAGGAGTATAGACTTCATGACCTAGGTACTTGTGGCTATGTCTATGACTCCAAGTTTCGAATAAAAGAATTCACAAATTTGGTGCTGGCTGTTTTAGTGAAGATGCCAGCTAATTAATCCGAGCGAAAGAACCGTGCAATGTGGTTAAGGGCAGGAGATACAAACACAAGTTACTTTCATTCTGTTTTCTAGAGCAAAAGTACCCTCACTTCTATACACGATGGTAGTGGAGTGATCCACAGAGGACAGAGAAACATGGGCGAAGATGGCAAATAATTATTCTAATACTATAATTGTTTCTCAGAATGATATCAGTATTTACTTTGCTCAGGTTTTTCAAGGATTTACAAAAGAATGGGATTCCACACCACGTGGATACAATGGATAATGACTTGTGTGTCGTCAGTGAGATTCTCAGTCTTGATAAATGGAGTTCCAGAAGGTCAGATAGTACCTCAGCTTGTCCCCATACTTATTCATTCATTGTGCTGAAATTTTATCCTATCTGTGCATTGAGCAATGGGTGATAGAAGTATAGAACTCTCATGGGGGTGAAACTTGCCTTACAAGCACCACCTGTGAATTATTTATTATTTGCAGATGATTCTCTTTTCTTCTCTTTAGCAAATTCCAAGGCTGGTAGGAAGTTAAAACAAAATTCTCAGTTTATATGAAACTGTACCAGGACAGGCTGTGAATCTGAGGAAATCATCAATAAAATTTGGTAGCAAGGTTTCAGAAGTCGTTAACGTAGAATGAGGATTTTGCTGGGAATACACTATGAAGAAAGAAATGGAAAGTACATTGGATTAACGGAACAGTTTGGCAGGATGAAAAGTGACATGTTCAAGTATACTACTGATAAAGTTAAGGCTGCAACACAAGGCTGGAACTAGAAGTTTCTTTCACATGGAGGAAAAGAAGTTTTGTTAAATGCTGTAGCACTTGCAATGCCAATATTCTCCATGAATGTCTTCCGTCTACCAAGAGGTATTTGTGAGCAAATAAATTTTATTTTGGAAAAGTTTTGATGGAGTTAGGAAGACAAGAAAGGATTGCTATCAATACCTTGCATTGGTACAGTTGGAAACGATTATGTGTACCAAAGAGAGAAGGTGGCTTGGATTTAGGGATCTTAAAATTTTTAATTAATCAGGCTCTTTTAGGAAAACAAGTGTGGTGTATCTTACAAAATCTAGAAAGTCTTATGGCTGGACTTCTCAAGGCTCAGATATTTCTCTGATGTTTTGTAACAAGACAGATGTTTTGTAATGTAACAGTAACAATTGTTCTTTCTTTTTATACATACATCTTTCTAGCGATAAATTTCAAGAACTGCAATCAATGAAAGCTTTTTCGTTTTGTTTTGTCCTACCATCTTGATAGATTCGCAGGACTGAGAAGAGGGAAAGCTTCCCAAAAACGGGATGATGAAGGGGACAGATCAAACGCCATCGAGTTCTCTTGAGTTGTTGTTTCATGGAAAATCTTGAGTGGCTTTCTAACCTCAACTAGACCGTGTTGCGCCTTGAGTAGTGGCTTAGTTTCAAACTGATGCACCTGATCTATCTCATGATCTTGTGATGCACCGGTTAGCCTTTGAACCAACTCTTTGAAGTTCACAGGCTCCACTCGGTAAACTCTGGGATGCATTCGTTGAAGCGAAGCTGTTACTGGTCTTTTCCATGGCTTTGTAGGTTGCTTTCGTGTCGAATGGAGCGATGAGTTGTAGTTTTCAGATGATCTAAGGTAATTATGAGAGAAACAAGGCTGTGAAGTTGCTTCCATAGCTTAAGAACTTTCTGTGTTTACAGCACAAAGGTTTGATCAGGATTTGAAGCTAAGTGTTTGTGATCTTGATGGCTTGTGTGTAAATGTATTTATAATATATATGTGCGTGTGTGTGTGCGCGTTCTATATCTGTCAACGTTTTGAAACGTGGGTCAAGCGTTTTCTGATCTTCTTTTGCGGCTTATTCGGATTTGACTTTTAGGGGAATAGTAAAATAATGGCATGGAATTGAATTTTTCAACGTGTGTGTGCTTATTATTGGTTTTTAATTTAAATGTTAGGTGGGAAAGCAACACTTCTATTTTTAANTGTGAACAACCTTTGGCTGTGTTTAAAAAAAAGAATAACCTTTGGCGTTTACATGTGTTTTATTCAAGATAAGCATGTGAGTTATGAATCATATGACATTTATTGGTCATTTATATGACTTCTAAACATTGTTTTATCCAGTGTTCTAATAATCTGTTTAGACTGTTCATATTTGCCCATTTAGACGTCAGTCATAACCAAATCAATTTTCAAAATGATGTATGTAAGTTCAATTCGATTTAAACTGGTTCAAATTGGTTAAATCTATTCAAATCCATTTTAATCGGTTAAATCAAATAACATAAGATTAAGAATGAATTGTGACTTATTTAGTTATATAGTCTTGTTTATAAACAAATGACAATATTTTTTTCTCTCCAGTTTCGTTTTTAGTTTAAGTTCATAATTTTTTTAATTTATTTTTAATATATCTGTTTTTATATTTTATCAAAGTTATTTTATAATTAAACACATATATTTCAAAAATGCAATATAAGTATGATATATATATAATAAATAAACATACAACTGTTAACATATAGACCCACTTAAATAATCTATCTATGCGCTAGCTTTATGCAAATGTCTTGTTATCGCCTATCAGTTTATTGAACTTTGGTTTTATCTTATACTAGAGGTTTACCGACGCAACGCGCCGGTTTTGTAATATTGTTATGATTTGCCTATAGTTTTATAATTTAGAACATTTTTAAACAATATTTAAGAAAACAAAATATGTATATGATCTTATGGAATTTATTAATTTGATTGTAGTGTTTGCAAAGTTATTATGAAAGAGATTTAAGTTTATTATTTAAATGAAACTTATTAAATATATGCATGACAATTTGAAAGTGTAATAGCTGAATTATTTATTATTTGAATGAAACTTATTAATTTTAATTATGATTTAGATAATTTATAAATGTGGACTTCATCTTACAATGATTATATTAAATTAGAGTCTATACATATATATTTATATGTATATATATTATGTTGTGAAATTATTTTTCATATTATATATATCAATAATTAGATATGATAGTAAAGATGCCTAAAACTTAAATTGATAAATCCATGCTAGTTAGATAAACTGCACATTTTATTTATCTTTTATTTTGCGTCATCTCATTTGGAATAAGATGAACTTTTTTTTGTCACATTTTATACTATCAGCTTTGTATTTGTTTGGTTCAACTCGGGTTACTCTTCAGTTATCGGCTAAAATGGAACCAAACCGAAAACCCAAAGTAAATAAAATTGATTTTCTTTTGCTAGATCCGTAGCTGAACCGATCTTATTACTTCAGATCGGGTTTGGGTTCGAGATTTATGCCCATACCTAGTTTGGTATATTGGGGTGATGGAGAGGTGTTATAA
>OVBX01006891.1:0-11381 GCA_900406325.1 Erucastrum elatum
TTGTTTATGATATTTTAAAAAGGAAAACTTCTGGAAAAAATTCTACAAAGTAATTTAAAAATTTTTGTTTTTACTATTAAATAAATTTAATTTTTCTTTTATAAAACTCATTTCCATCATCAAATAATATTTTGCAATCATCTTTTATTTAGGATTTAAAAATGGAAAATTACTATAAATAATATTTATAATTTTATTTTTTAAAACATATTAACATTCATAATCTTAAATATTTATATCTTCATTAGGATTTTGAAAAGGAAATTAGTATTAAAAAATTATTTTCAGATCTTTTTTGTTTATGATCTTTTAAAAAAGGAAAACTTCTAAAAAAAATCTACGAAGTAATTTTTATTTTTTTCTATTAAATAAATTTTAAATTTTTTTTTTTTATAAAACTCGTTTTTATCATCAAATATTTTTTTTACCATATGTCGTGATCGTGTTAATTAGTAACTTTGAAAACATTCATGATTCTGTTTAATTTAGTATATAGGATTTATATAAAACAAAATTTACTATTTTTAAAAAATTAATACAATTTTTTTTAAAAAATTATGTTTTCTTTATATAATAAGATAAGAAAATCAATGTAAAAGGATAATTACGAAAATAATTATTTTAATAAGATTGAGTAGGAAAATAGGAAAATTATCTTTAACTTTATATAATAAGATAGGAAAATAGAAAATCAATCTTATTATATAAATATTAAATATATTGTACACATGTCGCAATCTAAAATATACAACTGCCATGTGTCGCGATCGTGTTAATTAGTAACTTTGAAAACTAAGCTTTATATAATAAGATGGTGAACGTGTTTCAAATTTCGATGCTATTAGTTTTTCCGTTGAGTATTTTCTGCAGAATCACATCAAGTAATCAAAATTTCAATTTCATAATTCTTTATCAAAAAATTATATAACCAACCACATCAAAAACCGATCCGTTGTCTAAGTATGGTTCATTTTTTTCTTCAGAATTATTGTAATATTAGTTTTTCAATCGGTTGTTCTTATATATATTCCTTTGTGATTAAAAAATTTTATATATATAATTTTGATAATTTATTTAAATGAGTCAAAATGGATTGAGAATATTCAAAAATAATTTTGGTCCACCATTCTAAACTAATAAATTCGTTGAACTACTAAATTAATAACATTTTATAAACTTTTCCTATATTTAACCAATAAGCATTTTTAAACAGATAACAATCAGCATCATCCGTATATTCTTGAACAAACCACCTTGCACATCACGTCCAATTTAGCTAACAAAACAAATATTTCGTTACCAAAGATTTTCTCCTATTAAATGACCAATATTTATTCTTGCAAATCACGTTTTACTTGCCTAATTCACGAATATACTGTTTTATGTTCTTTTAACAATAAAATAACGTTTATTGTGAAATCTTTCAAACGTATATTTTGTTAATATAATTTATTAAAATAACAACTGAATAATTTTTTTCTACAAAAAATAATTTATTAAACAATTTTATAAATCAATTTTAGCTTAATTTTCGTGTTCAATATATTCTCTAAAACAAATTAGCTGATTTTTAAGAATATTCATATTTAAAATCAATTTTAACAATAATAAACTTGGATAACGTTACCATTTATTATTTTTAACAAAATTCATATTTAAATTCAATATCAAACAATATTATAAATATTCCTTAAATATATGTTTAACTTACCATTAATTATTTTGAGCAATAAAATCTATATACGCTAAGATTTAAAATATATATACTACTTATAGAAAAAGATGAAATATTTGAAACTGAATATTATTTTAATATTATTAAATCTCACCTAAGAATATCTATTTTTCAAAAATTTATAAAATATATGTTTAACCATTTCGGTTGCTATTAATTATTTTCAACAAGATAATTTAATACTAAAATTCAAATATCTTTGAATTTACTTGTAAAAGAATGTTTAATATTAATAACCAAATATATTTTTTTTCACGCATCTAAATCTTACCATATTATCCATATCTGATCAAAATATTTAAATTTTTTTTACATTTAGCAAACAATTTCATATTACAAGGTATATTACTCAAACTATCAAATAGGTCACAATATCAATTTGTTAAAATTTTAATAACGGGCACGAGTCACTATTTTTATAACACATAAACTATTTGATTGTTATGTTTATGATAAATATTTAAAGATATAAACTGATAGATATTTAAATAACGTTCATTTATATATAAAAATAATAATAAGTACCCGTCCGGCTCTAGTTGTTCATTAAAAATCAACTATATAAATGATACCTATTCAACAGTTACCTTCTATGCGACTATGCCTTTAATATATGTTTCACGCATTCTTGGGTAATAGTTTCTTTTATACTTTCGAATGCATTCCTATATTCAGTTTTTTTTGTTCCGTACGTACACAGTGATATAATTCACTCATAAAAATAAAAATACTTTGAGTAACAGCAATTATTGATTTTGAACCATTGACAAAAATAAAAATAAAAGTATCGATATAGGCATATATGTGGCCTATATCAATTGTTTTTATTTTAATTTTTGTTAATGGTTTAAAATCAACTATTTTCATATCATCCATTTTTTATTTATTTATACTCTATAATTTTCTTATCCAAAAAAATGGATTACCAAAGACTTTATGGTCCAAAGCTCCTAATCCTAAAGCCGTCAGGCAGAAGATCCTTAGAGCATCATCATTGGGAAATTTTAATTGAGGTTCAACGCTTTTCAATAAAAAAAAGAATATAATAATGAAAGGGAGATGAACTTGGGAGAGAAAAGTTCATCCTGCTGAACCGAATCTTAACTATTCTGCGGGCCCCACGACATGTGGCGGCCCGCAATTAGTTGCTTGATTAACATTTTTTTGAAANAAAAGAATAAAATAATCAAAAAGTTACATGGGAATCGATATTGAGAAGTTTGCTGCTGCTGGTGCTCTTAAGGCCGATATAGCCCTGTTCGCTTCAAGACAAATGTTTATTTGCCTTGGAAGTAGTAGTAAGACATACATGTAAGATATGTGTAAAAAGAACTATATATGGTATATCAAATATTTATGAATTGGATTTTGGTCTGTTATATATGTATATATATGGAACTCGTGGGACAAAGCCAATGCTCAAATTTAAAGACTCTCTCAACTGTTGTTGGCTTGTAAATTCCGATTTGTGGGGAGTTTCCTATTCCTAACTATATCGTTTTCGGATGCATGTTTCAGTTTCTGTTAGCTTTGTAAACTTTGGCCTAGTTTTTTTGTGGAATACAACGTGACTTAGAAGTTCAAGCTTTCAATAAATTATTTTAATCTGCTTGCTCAATATGTTTTTTTTTTAAAAACTGCTTGCTCAATGTGTTTTTTTTTTTGAAAAAGATTGCTCAATATGTTACTGTCCCACTTAAGAACATTATCCACTGGGCTTCAAGATGGCCTAATGTTCTGGCTGACAAACCTGCTATTGTCATAAGCAGCGGTAGTGGTTTTGGTGGAGAAGAAGATCTCAGTATCATTTTCGAGAAACTGGAGTATTTATTGGTCTTCATTTTATCAGCATTCAGAAACAAGAATTTATTCTGAATGCGTTTCAGCCGCCTCATAAATTCTATGCAAAAGGATAGGTTAAAACAAGTCCTTGCCTCCTCACACACATTTACTCTGCGACTTCATCACTTCAGGGTAAGTAAATGGAAGCAATTCTTGTATGAGATTGCACGTGTTATGAAAATAATGCCAACTATCAGTAAAAAAAATTTAAAAAATAGTGTGTCATTGTAACCTTACAAAGGTTTCTATTTCTCATTAATATTGTTATGCGTTTATATGATATACAAGTATATTTCTTAAAACGAGTGATGATTTTGTGTCTAGGATCATAGATATAGATACTAATATTCAGAAAATACAAGAAAAACTTGTCTAAATTTAATAATGCGTACTTGTATAGTTGCCGAATGGGGGGGGGGGGGGGGNATATACTTAATATAGTCTGTAGACAATGGGCCGAGTCTACGAGAAAACTATTTTATCATGAAACTATCATTCATTCGCGTTTAGTACTTTTTGTTCCATAGATTTTTCCTTACAGTCAAAAGGTGTAGTTGAGTAGTTGGCAGCTAGGTAATGAAACCAGCGGTCAACTTTCCTGCAAGAAGCCACCAACAAAACAATTGGGTGGGCATCACGGTCACCCGCAAGTTAGAGCATCATTTATAGTGGTTTCTTAGGGTGAGATTCTTAAAAGAATATAAGAAATTGTTTTTAATTTTTAATTAAAAATTTAAGAAATTGTTTCTTAAATTAGTATTAAAAGTAGATTCTTAACTTTCTAATTTAAAACTAAGAAACAGTTTCTTATATTTCTTTAAGAATCTGCTTTACAGTTTCTTATATTTTTTTTAGAACTCTGCATACTAACACAGTATCATCTACGTAGATAAGAGCATCTCCTTCAATAATATGAGATGGAAGTTCTATTTGAGACTTTATTGGATGGATATTAGAACTTCCATCAATCACTTTTGCTTTAATTAGTAACTAATCATTTTTTTCTGAAAATCTCTTTCTCAAACCATTAATGGAGGTGCTCTAAGTTACCACTTTAATTGGAAAAATCTCAAATGGGTTCTACACAATTAAAAATTTATAAAAATGGACATTTTAAATATGTGTCATTTTAAATATGTATTTCATTTGAAATATCTTTTTAAAAATTTGAAAAACCCTTACACGTCAACTTTTAAAACAGAATCATAACTTAGACCTAATTTTTAGTCTTGTGTTATATTACATAAATATCATTAATAATAAATAAATACACTAAACCTCATTAAGGTAATTATGAAAAAAACATAGACCAGTAGGACAAATATTTTTAATAACTTTTATTAATTTTCTTTCAAATTTATTTGATAAAACAAATAATTTACTAAAACACTCAACTAATTTATGATTTTTCTTGAAAATAAGTATACTATTATTTTGTAGATTTATACACTACAAAATCACTTAATTTCTATTTCATAAAAGAAAACTACATTCATATAAACTTAATTAAGTGTTCATATTAAATTAAATATCATATATAAATAAAATTTTATAGTCAATAAATTGACATCAAATAAACTTTATAACTAGAAATTGTCAAAAACATAAATTATACAACCAATCAAGTAAATTGTAAATATTTCACTAAAATTCATAAAAAGTTGAAATAATAAAAAATTAAAATTAATTAATATCTTATATAGTTTACATATTAAATGTAAATACATAATAATATGAATATATATATTTTCTAATGCATGTTAAGTAAAAATGTTAAATATTTTGATTTTGTAAACTAGAATTAGCCAAACGATATTTCCATGCTATCACAATCAAAGAAACTGAAGAGGATGCAAATGATCTTGTCCATTATTCCCTCTTACTTCCGCTTTGAAAGAATATGAAAAAGATGCAAATGAACTTACATTATATACTAGATGTATTCCGGCGCGTAAGCGCCGGGTTTGGACGTTCTATGTGTTTGAGGTTCTGAATGGAAAATAGTGTTACCGCATGTTTTTTGTTTGTTTTGTTAGTATCTTGTCTGAAGTAAATTGTTTGTTAGGAGAAATCAGAGTCCAGACCTTGGATTTGCACTTCATGTAAATGCATTTTTGCCCACCTGCTGATGAGTTCGAATGGTGAAATGTTTTTACTAATGGAAGCGATACGGATTTTGTTTTTGTTCAGCACAAACTGTTTATAATGAAACATCAACAAACTTTTAAAAATTCTACTAAGGCTAATATATAACGTGCAAAATAAACAAAGTACGTTTTTTATGGTTGGATCTTTAACGGAAATTTGATAGCAGGAGGTAATACATATGGGATTATTATTTTTTTTCCAAAAAAGTAAAGTTTAGACTAATTCGAACTTTATTTTAAATTAACTTGGTAGAAGTATTGTAAACTCCTCTTGGTCTTTATAAAGTAAGTAAATAAAAACATAAATTTCTATCTCCGACTAATGTAGTGGACAAATTTCTCCAGTCTTAAGAAATAGTAACAATTCTTGCATAGATGTTCAAAGTTTTGGAGGTCGAAACTTTGGTGGTGTTTTGAGTCTTGCCATGTTGTTTAGATACATGTCCTCCAGAGGAATACATGTCCTTCTATTAGCTGGAACTGATCAAGTTAATATAGCGAAGTGAGTTACGGGATCTATGGTTTAGATCTTCGATGATTTGGTGGGTGATTACCTCGCTCTGAGTCAGCAACATTGACGTTGTCATCTTGAACAGGAAGGATAGTGTCTTGGTTGTATTGTATGTCTTGCTGGGATGCCTTGCAACTTGCGCTGATTATTCTTCGTTGCTGACGGCCAAGCCTCCCATTAGATTCTTAGAATATTAATCATAAAGTAAGAGCCAAAACAGTAGAAATACCTTGTTAAACAAGCCTCAGCAGTAGGTGTGTTCTACCATTAAGACGATCTACGTCTGATATGCCTCCGAGCAAGGTGGTTGTTGTGAGTAGAAGATATTGTTCTTTCAACCAAGGCTGGCTTGATCGGATATTGTATTACAATTTTATTGTTAATTAACATTTGAATATATGATCTGACAATTCCATTTCATGTATTCCATTTCTTTTGATGTCGTTGCCATTTGTCCACAAGAGAGAGTTGTTATTAGATAAGTGTGAAAGCTTTAAAGCTTAGTTTATATTATTGATCATTTGGATTAGTAAGGTGAGTACCATATTTTATTGCATTCATTTGCTAAGTTTAGTTTTCTCTGCCCACATTCTTTCACCTCAGCACATAATAATATTGTGAAATGGTCTACTTCCCCGAAAACTCCAAGCTGTTTTGTTTCTGTCTTATTGTTGTTGTGAACGGCTGCGAATATCAGAGAAGAATAGAGAACAAAACGAACTGAGGCAAATATCCGTTTAGGGTTTCTTATTATTGTGTGAATGAATAATTTACAAATCCTTAGACTCATATTTATACAAACCTCAAAAAACCCGATTTCCTTCGTCCGACCAACGAGTGTTGGGCTTTTACTGGTGCACAAAGATTTAAGACACACATATGCAACAAACACCACCTTGACGAAAAATCTCTACAAAACTCCTTATTCCGTCTATCTTGGGGGGACTTCCTTTGCTTCTCAGCATTGGTAGACATGGAGCAGTTCCAAGCAATGCTTGAACTTCTCCGTGGTAACAGGCTTGAACAGCATGCCAGCCGGGTTCTCTGACGTATGCACTTTCTCCAATAAGACTTCTCCTGAAGCTGCTAACTCTCTGATCTTGTGAAACCTTATACGAATGTGCTTCGTCCTCCCATGATACACTTGATTCTTTGCCAAACATAGTGCACTTTGAAAAATACAATAGAAAAAGTAAATTTCCAACGAGTGCTGGGCTTTTACTGGTGCACAGAGATTTAAGACACACAGATGCAACAATTGTGGAGGAGGATAGCTGACAGTACAGTGTGGCAGCTATCAATTTTGTTAATATTTAGATTCTAGTTTATTTTAATTAAAATTTACCAGTCATTTCTTATGAATTGTTATTAGCTTTATTTCAGCAGAATGTGTATGATGTGCTAAAACATGTTTATTTTCAGACTAAGATTTTGTAAATGGAGTGAGCTAACTTTCTAATCGAATTGCTTTTGAAATTGCCATTATAAAAACACCTTAAGATAAAAGAGTTTTTTATTAAGCCTTTTTTTCAAAAAAAAAGAGTTTTTTATTATTAACATTAAGTACCAAATGAAAAGAAAAGGAGCTATTTTCATCGAATAGAGTACGTAATTTGATGAAGCTTAAAACAAAAGAAATGCTAAACTCAATGAAACAGCGTCTCATCAGAGCTTAATGGAGAAGAGGATACTCATGTTTCCTGATAATTGAGTCTTACCAAGCAATTATCAGTCCGTCTGGTATCAGTCCATACTGCGTTGGTTCTTGCTAACATTCAAAATGAAACAAACATTATTTGGAACAAACAACGCAAGATGAGAATTGAGAAATCTAATTTACATCCCATATAGAAGGATCAAGTTTTCTTGCATTCAGGTAGACATCAGGGTCCATGTGGGCATTGCTAAACCATGTTAGAACTTTCCAACCTTTTTGGAATAAATAGCCTGCAAGGTTTTTTTTTTTAAAAAGCCTGCAAGATTAATTGAATAAGTTTTTAGCAAAAAAAAAAAGATTAATTGAATAAGTGCATTAGAAAAGTGTTTTGTGCTTCTAAGTCTTGTATTTGAATTATAGTATATATTGAAACCCTATTTATGTCATAACCAATCTTTTTGTAGGCCTTGCTTGTTTCCAATAAAGTTATCCTTCGAGGTTTGACGATCTGCCACAAGTTTTTTCATAATATATGTGAGGACAAATGGTATACCAGTTCTGCGGAGGGTAAATGTTGAGGTTGCTCTGTTTAGTCAGCCTTCGTTCTTGTGAATCGCCAGTGTACAGATGAAGAAATCTAAGAATTTGTTATCATTGATCTTCGTCCTTCTCAGTGAGAAACTCCATTAGAACGTTCCGAGAATGGTTCTTGACTATTTTGAACCGAAAAGTATTGACGAAGCAGATAGCGTCTTTCTTGTAACTCTCCAGTATACCGATGAAAATAATCTCTTCAGGCTTTCAGAGTTTCAGTGACAAAAAGTCTTGCACCATAGAGAAATCCAAACACCAGGTCTTTATCCAACAACAAACACACGAACATGTAATAAAATAATAGACCCCAAACTTGCAGTAGCAGCCAGTGTACAAAATTATCTGCAAGACTAAACATCAGTACAACACCAGTAATGCCAAAACATGCACTTACTAACTGAATCAGTCTCTTTGCCATGGAAGCCGTCGTTAGAGAAATTGAAAATTATTCGGTTGAGTATTCTGCAGTTAAGATGAGGATGTAACGTAACTCAATTTGGTTGCATCAACTGCATGTAAGAGGGAAGCTCACGTCTTTTCAAATTTTCAAAGTTCCAAGGTTTGAAAGGAAGAGATAAGAATGATTTGGGTGAATCCGTGAGATTTTGGAAGTTTCTAATCTTTATCTATAGGATTTGAAAGTTGCAATTAAATGTAAGATTAATGAGAAAGCTCAATTACCATGTTTCAGTTGTTAATATCTCACATCGCTTATGTTGATGTTCTTTGGGCAATATATAATTGTATGGGCAATCCTCTACTTTTGAGTTAGCTTTTGGGTGTGAGTTAGTCACATTACTAATATGGTATCAGAGTCCATGATTCAGTCTAGTAGATGATTTCCTATATAAATAGTTGTAGTCTATTAAAATGGCTCATCTTATTGTGGTATGTCTGATATATTGGGCTAGGGCTGTTTCCGATTGGACTGTTTTCCACCCACATCTCGAGAGGGGCTGTTAATATCCCACATCGTTTATGTTGATGTTCTTTGAGCAATATATAAATATATGGGCAATCATCCACTCTTGAACTAGTTTTTGGGTGTGAGTTAGGCACATCACTAATATCAGTGGTAAGGGAAGACATTACAAAAGTGATTGTCGGTGGGTGAGAGAGGGCATATCAGACATCTAGGCTAAAATACTTTGAAGACAGAACCTGTGAAGACTTAATCTTTTACTCTATGTTGTGCAAGGCTCATTCTGAGGTAAAGCCTTTTGATGAATATGTTCCCATTTGATGGCGTGTTGTACTATCAACCCGATCTCTACGTTGTGCAAGGCCCATTCACAAACGATGTTTGCAAATGAAAATCTGAGTAGAGAGAAACACCACGTGTCAACAAAAGCCACATGCTGCCTGCTGATGTGGAGGATTGTGGTACCAGTACACTTTATTTATAAATATGCTCTAACCAGTGACAACAAAGAGAATAATAAGAATGAAGAGGAACAAATATTTGTATTTTATAAACTATATAAATCATTTAGATTATGATTATTGTACTCAGAATATGAATGAAGGTTTGTCAAAGCCCATTTAGACCCACATGCGCTGTGTGGACCGTCGCTTCTTCCTTTTAGCTTGCCTGTTCCAAAATGGCATGCACTTTAATCATCAAAAGGTAAGAATTAAAATTGCACGCTCTGGTATGTCGCAAGTAACACTGTTTGAATTTTGTAATCTAAAAGATATATAAAATTGAGGAGACGAGCTTTCGCTTACAAAGCTGTTTGAAAGATTGCAAATTGATAAAGATCCGAAAAATACAGCACTATTCTTAATCTCTTGTAAATCATCAAGCATTTACTGTTTCAATTGTGGGCAATGACAACGATCGAAGTGATCAAATTGGTTCTATCCATTTGCGAGAAATGAATAAAATAGTATCAAAAGAGATGTTTAGGTTCAAACCATTCAATTTGTGAGCATTTTGTGATGTGCTGAAACTTGCGCTAAAAGAATAAATTGATAGGTTGCAAAAAGAAATTAATAAGAACGACATAGCCATAGGACTGATGATACTGGACATATGAGAAAATAGTATGAGCTATTGATTCTGAGTCTATCAAGACAACAATACCTTAAGAGGAATTACATTTACAACCAAAACAACCAACCGAGTTCAGATAAATGTCTGAAAAACCAAATATATTTTAAAAATAAACAGACACAAAATTTGTTGAAAGGCTCAGAGCATTGCATAATGTGCTCAAGGAAGAGTTTATCAGACTCTTCTCATACAAGAGGTGTCAGAAATAATTAAGCATTATTCATCCTCGCCTATAATCAACATTTTCAAAATATTAAATAACAAAAAAAATAAAAAGACTTCTGGACTAGTTCATTATTAATATTAAATTGGCTTCGTAACCAATCACTCCGATTAATAGAGTTAGAATGACCAAAAACGAATTAACCGATCAGTAGACATATTTTAAAAATCTAATAAAACAAATTCAACCAGAAATAGATTTAAAAAGGGGAAAGGATGCTGCTCATATTCTATGGGTGTAATGTGAGTCTATCAAGCCAACGGCTAATTCAGTACGAGGAATTACTTTTACAATCATCGCAATCCACACCCCCAAAATTTTCAATATACAATTTTAAAAACATTCAAAACAATATCAAACATCAAACGAGTTAAATGACGGGTGGCTCAGAGTATTGCATAACGTGCTCAGTGAAGAGTTTATTAGACTCTTCTCATACAAGAGGTGTCAGAAATAATTAAGCTTTAATCATCCTCGCCATCACCAAATACTATCTAAATCAATATCAAAGAAAGAAAAAAACACTCACGTAGATTCTAAATCGAAACACACAAGTTATAAGCGGCGGATACAGAGGCATAAGAATTAGGGTTTTTGGTTCAGTTGATGATGGAAG
>OVBX01006893.1:0-11378 GCA_900406325.1 Erucastrum elatum
TTTCATGTTTTTCCGAGACTTTCAGACATCGATTTCGTCTTGACCGATTTTGACCCCAACAATGATGGGACAACCGATGCTATGGAGTGGTTACAAAAGTGTGATGATTTATTTGTGGATCAAAAAAATTTCAATGATGATACGAAAGTTAGACAATCAACTTTTGTTTTAATAGGACAGGCATACCACTGGAACAAAAACTTGCGATGATTGGTCACACATAGACTTGGATGGGCAGAGTTTTAAAGAATTTGCAAAAGTCGATTTGGAAAGGCGGATGCAGTAAATCCAGTGGGCAAATTGTCAAATATTAGACAGATGAGTACTGCAGTCAGTTTGAAGAATGTCTGAGCCGGCATACAAGACTCACAGGCGATCAACAACTATGGCAATTCTGTGCCGGGTTGACAGTTAACCTACGGAAAGAAGTCGAGTATCTGCATCCTGAAACGATTTTTGAAGCCATTGAGTACGCTAGAGATAACGAGTATAAAATTGATGGGGATAAAAGAACAAGAACATTCAGAGGTCACTTAGCCCCTCGAACACGGAAACCGTTTCAAACAACAAAATCTTTCTCTAAGAAACGTGGGAACTCAAGTGGCAAGAGCACTTTACAAGTAGGGGAAGCTTCAACATCGCGACAGACAGATATAACGCAGCCAACGCAAAAAAAGATCTGGAAAAAACTAACTCGGGCAGAGATGGCTCAACGTCAGGACTCTATTTTAACTGTGATGATCTATATACACCGGATCACGTCTGCAAACCTGTTCTTTTCTACATACAAAAAGGTCTGGACGAAGAAGACAAAGAAATCATCGAAGAACAAGTAGAAACATCCTTAAATACATTGAACGGAGCACGAACAGAAACAAGTTTTCAAGTGCAGGCTGATATTTCAACAGGAAAAGGTTGGCTCTTACTTGACACAGGAAGTAGTCACAACTTTATAAAGAGTAGTATGGTAGAAGTCCTTGGAAATTACTATGAAGCGACGCATTGGACGCTTTGTTCAATTACCTAATAGCAGAAAATGTCCTATAGATGGCTTTTGCAAAGGAATTACCATGTGTATCCAAGGACATCAATTCACAGCGGATTGTTTTGCAATACAACTCAACGGGTTTGATGTGGTTTTGGGAATTCGCTGGTTAAATGCATTAGGGCGAGTAGTGTGGGATGGAATAGAGCGTACTGTGGAATGCCAAACCAACACATCTACAATTAAATGGCATGGAGAAGCGGCAACTAGAGGAGTAGAACCAACAGCTCTTACCGCACTCACACACCTGGATAGTCCATTAGAAGATTGGTTCACCACGGAAGACGAGATCTTCACAATTCTAAGAAACATAGAACTTGCGATCACTACTCCAACAATAGCAAGTTGGTCGCTTAAGACAGAGTCGGTTTCAGGAGAACTCAGTGTGCTCCTATCTAAGTTTCAAGACATGTTTGCAGAGATAGTGGGCTGCCACCAAAATGAGACTGCGACCATCGAATCCTTCTTGCCCAAGGTTGTAACCCAGTCGCGGTACGGCCATATAGGTCTCCTCACTTACTGAAGGATGAGATTGAACGACAATGCACCGAGATGCTCCGCAATGGCATCATTCGCATCAGTAGTTCTCCATTCTTGTCACCAGTGCTTTTAGTCAAGAAAACAGATAAAACATGGTGATTTTGCATTGATTTCCAGGAACTCAACAAAATCACCATAAAGGACAAGTTCCCAATACCAGTGGTGGATGAATTATTAGAAGAATTACATGGAGCTCGCTTTTTCACTAAACTTGATCTAGCATCAGGATATCACTAAGTTCGTATGCATGAGGATGACATCGAAAAAACAGCATTCCGTACATATCATGGACATTATGAATTTCTGGTAATGCCTTTCAGTCTCTCCAACGCTCCATCAACTTTCCAAAGCCTTATGAATTCGATTTTTCAAGGTTTCCTCCCCAAGTTTGTGCTAGTGTTCTTTGATGATATTTTTTATCTACAGTACAATGTGGTAAAAGCATTTGGTCCATGTTCATCACGTTCTCGACATCTAAAGGACTAACAAATTAAGGTTAAAACGATCTAAATGTGCGTTTGGACAAAAAGAAGTTCATTATCTCGGCCACGTGATATCACAAGAAGAGGTTAAAGTTGATCAAACTAAAATTTCTGCAATAACTGATTGGCCTAAACCTGAATCAGTTCGAGCTATTCGAGTAATTCTAGGTCCCTCGGGATATTACAGGAAATTTATTCGAGATTATGGGATCACTGTTGCTCCATTAGCTGGCTTGCTTAAGAAGATGTGATTCAAGTGGGAGGAGGCAGCTGATAACACTTTTAAAGCTCTCAAGAAAGCTCTTTCAGAACCTTCGGTTCTAGCACTTCCAGACTTCTCCAAAGAATTTGTCGTTGAATGTGACGCATCTGGTACCGGCATTGGTGCAGTATTGCAACAACATGGGCATCCAATTACCTTCTTTAGCAGAAAGCTAGCAGACCGACATTTAAAATTGGCAGCTTATGAGTGGGAATTAATTGGACTTTCCAAAGCAGTGATACATTGGCGTCCATACTTATGGGGACATCGTTTTCTGATTCGCACAGAACATTATAGTCTCAAGTTCCTCTTAGAGCAACAGTTATCCACATCACCACAAATACACTGGATAAGTAAGTTATTGGGTTTTGATTTTGGTGCTGAATTTTGCTCGGGAATCACCAACAAAGTCGCTGACGCTCTTTTGCGAAGAAACAACAATAAACCTGACCGAGTCTGTTCGGTATTTTCTTTATCCGGCTCGGAGAAAGGTATGTTCTCACGTATTCGAGAAGAAATCAAAACAAACTCCGTTTTAGAAGAACTATGTGATCGAATAATTCGAGGAGAGGAGTCAAGTGGGTGGGACGCAAGAGACGGCTTAATTTTTCGAAAAGAAAAAATTTATTTGGATTCAGCATCAGCGTTACTAGAAGAAATTGTTTCAGGGTTTCATAACTTTGGCCACGAAGGAGTGCAGAAAACAATGGATCGCATCAGAAGAGATTTCTACTGGAAGGGATGGAAGAAAATGGTTCAAGGATTCGTTTGGATTTGTCAAGTCTGTCAAAAGAACAAGTGGGAGACACTACAACCTGTGGGGTTAATGCAACCACGTCCAGTCCCAACAAAAATATGGTCCGACATATCCATGGATTTTGTAGAAGCTTTACCCAAAGTTTTAGGCAACATAGTGATATTGGTGGTAGTCGATAGATTTTCCATATATGCACACTTCATCGCCTTAAGCCATCCATATACGGAAAGCTCGGTGGCACAAGCATTTTTTCGTGACATAGTACGTCTTCATGGAATTCCTGAGACTATTGTATCAGACAGAGACAAAGTTTTTTGCAGTTTATTTTGGAGGAAACTATTCAGATTACTAGGGACAGATTTGTGTTTTACAACAGCCAATAGACCACAATCAGATGGACAAACAGAGATTGTTAATCGGACCTTTGAGATGTATTTAATATGTCTATCCGGC
Source organism: Erucastrum elatum (assembly GCA_900406325.1). Classification (NCBI taxonomy): domain Eukaryota; kingdom Viridiplantae; phylum Streptophyta; class Magnoliopsida; order Brassicales; family Brassicaceae; genus Erucastrum; species Erucastrum elatum. Next base: position 3,540 of record OVBX01006893.1, read on the forward strand.
GACAGTCCAAGAGAATGTTAAAATGGCTTCCATGGGTGGAATATTGTTACAATACTTCGTTTCACACAAGCCTAAAGACTATACCTTTTAAAATCGTGTATGGGAGGGAGCCACCAAAACTTCTCGATTATTCTAAGGGGAGCTCATGGGTTGATGAAGTTGATGTAGCCTTGGAAGAGTGCGATGATTTGGTGAAGATGGCAAGAGAACGATTGTTGGAAGCTCAACAAAGAATGAAGTCCACTTATGATAGTCATCATCGATTCATAGAGTTTGCAGTAGGAGATTGGGTTTGGTTAAAAATACAGCCATATCGCCAGTTGACAATAGCACGGAAGGCTTTTTCTTAACTTTCTCCAAAGTTCTATATACCATTTGAGATAATAGCTCGCATTGGTACAGTCTCGTACCGGCTTTGCTACCAGAGGGAACAAAAATACATGATGTATTTCATGTTTCACTCTTGAAAGCTCACAAGGGGCCACGACTTCAGAACGAGACTATGCTACCGCCAATTCTTTGAGGACATATAATGCCAGTTAAACCAGTCAAGCTTCTCCGCGCACGGTCAAGAGGAGGGATCCGCCAAGTACTTGTCAAATGGACAAATGATGATGCTGACACTGCAACATGGGAGGATGCCGCAAAAATTTACAAAGCATATCCAGAAATGGAGCTTGAAGACAAGCTCCAGTCGAGGAGGGGAGTAATGACGTTTTGGTATCACGTACCATCACAAGAGAAACAAATTCAATGAGGATCATTAGTTTTCTTGTTTTACAAAATATCTAGGCTTTTGGAATGTTCCTTTTCATTTACATTTTAAGAAGTTTTCCAATTCTAGTTTAGAAAAACAATTATGTACCTAAGCCTATATAAGGGTTTCTTATGATGAATAATAAAATCATCTTCCAACAAATAACCTTAATCTCTAGAGAGAGCTTAGGGTTAAGAGGAAGCAAGTTATCTTTTACTTTGTTTCCATGTTACCAACCACGGCTCTCGTAACTAGAGCTCAGGCGCACTTGCAGGCTCATAACATAACCACCTAGGATGTCCCCTAGCTACATAAGACTGATATCTAGTAAGATGGACATCACTATCAGCAATCAAGCGGGCATCAGCAATCAAGCGGGCTCCCCTATTTGCGCCATAGGATTCAAGAGCAAGACCCCACCAGACAATTATTCAGTAATCGTCGGATCTCCACCACTTTGAACTTGAAAGAGGGCCAAGCCTTTGGCCTATTGATCGCATTCACCAAATTTCCTACTACAAAAGCGATGAATCTTCAGACGTTTATGAGACAGCATGCTTTCAATTGCCCATACTAAACTTAGAAAGTATACGTCTTCCTCTGATACCACTGCTCCAAAAGACCGTCGGCTATGGAGCAGGACTTCTCCCTTTGTGTTACTTAGAACCCACGCAGCCCCTACAATTTTGTTTTGGATATCCACCTCATAACAATATTACATTTATGCTCGCCTGCTTCCTGAGGTCTCCAGCGGGCTTCATACCGACTTCCCCCAATCATTGTTCCCTTCTTTGGTTTAAGGCTCCATGTTTTGAGCTAGCAGCCAGAGATTGGCTTCATCTCTAGCTTTTTTACATGTTTGATCTCCATCGAAAGGAAATCCTTCAAACAATAGAGAATTTTTATTTTTCCATACATACCAAACTGTCCAAGGGAAAATGTTTGTTACCTCCCTCATATCAGTGTCCTAGGGAAAATGTTTGCCTTCCATTGAAATACCCTGATAGTTGACGGTGCTGGAACTCTCCAAATCTTGTCTTTTAAGAGGTTTAGAGATGGTCTCACCACCTGGTTCTCAATCATTTCCTTATGTAGAGCAGAGAAGGCCAGATTATAACCAGAAGTTACTGAATATGCACCAGTTTTGTTGTGTCTCCACACCCATGAGTCCTTTACACACACAACAGGTTGGTTCAGCATTAGAATGTTAACATCTGCAGGGATGAAAAATTCCTTTAATCTCGCTCTATTCCATCTTCTTTTTTGATAATCTATCAAGTCTGAAACTTGAAGATTAACCTCAAATGTTCTCTGCCTTCTTATCGGGGCCCTATAGGTTCCATCGAGATCATCAATCCATGCTTCAGACCAAACTATAATACTTCTTCCATCTCCCACCTGATGCTTCAGACCAAACTATAATACTTACTACCCATCTATGCACTAATCATAGATGCCTCCTCAAAGTATTTACCTTTCAACACTTGGGCCAGAAAGCTATCCTCGTTCTGAATTATTCTCCATGCTTGTCGTGCCAGTAGGGCTTGATTAAAACATTCCAAGTCCTTGAATCCCATTCCACCATTCTTTTTCGATAAGCATAACTTCTCCCAGCTCATGAAATGGATTTTGCGTTTATGTTCCATGTTACTCAACCAGAAGCTTGCCAGGATACTCTACAAACTTGAGATCACCATCTTTGGTATTTTATACTGACATAGGATGTATTGGTAACCCAGCTCCAACCACTTTGAGTAACACTTCTTTCCCACCTTGTGAGAGAGTTCTCGCATGCCACCCTGTTATCTTCTCTGACATGTGATATCACTCAAATTACCCTAAGGAGTGAATTACTCTCTTAAATAACATGTTCAACTTTAGTACTTAGGGATCGAATCCACAAGGAGCTAAGGAATACAAAAAATGTAATCCTTAAGATTATGCTAGGTTGATTAAGTTTAAAACTAAATTGCAGTTTGTGAGCAATGATAAGTTGCTCAAGAGAATTGGTTTTAGGTTTTAAGCAATAAGAAAAAGTAGTTAGATTCAAGGTTACTATTCAAAAAATCAGGATTATAATGCGATAGAGGTTTTAATAAGTTGCTTGCATGATATTAAAGAACTTCAACTCTTAGAGTAATCTAATAGCTTTCGCGTATTAGACTCGTCCACTGATCTGACTGCCGACAATATCGATCGATGTTTTGACAGCGATATCAATCGATATGGGTTGCCGTCGATCGATTACTCTATAATAGTATCGATCGATATAGCTTCAGATCCAGTTGACTATATTTCCACCAAGATCATAGACTGGCTCTCGACTATCCCTAGAGGACCTTAGCTTATGCAAGATGATTTCAGGATAATGATTTATGAGTTAAATCACTTCCAAGATCATATTCTAGTTAGCTACTCTAGAATAAGCATTAGGGTTCATCATGATAATGAATATCACAACTCAACAATCTATAGTTGGGGCTAATCCCTCATAAATATTTGAACCCAAAATCTAACAAAGGAATCTACTCAGACATAGCTAAGTGATTCATAGCATTAAGGTAATAATAGAAACTCATAAGATAGAAGACTAAACAATTAAGTTCCTCTAGATAACAAATCTCTTTGTATCTTCTTCTAGATCAGAATTCTATAACCTTTAATGAATAGAGAATAATATGAAAAAAATACTTTAGATTAAGATGAAAGGTAGACAATAGATGTAGAAAACACTGAAAGTATATGGAAGCACACTTTGACAAAACACATAGGCATAACTATAAATATGAGTTCAATTAGGTTAAAAACTCGTCAGGGGCAATTTTGTAATATTAGGAGATCTTGGGATTCAAGTCGACTGAGATAACTATCCTTCTTTTGCACGCTCGATATCGATCGATAACACTAGTCGTATATCGATCGATTGGGTATCTCGTCATCAACTTCTACGGATGCGTCGTCGATCGATTACACATGATGTGTATCGATCGATATGTATCTCTAGTTATCGACTTCTTGTCTGATCTTTATAGTCAACTTGGGAAAACTTTCCTTTAAGCTCCATAATGGCACATAAAACGTCACTTTACTCGAAAATGCTCTTGAACCTGAAAACATACTTAATAGACTTCAAAACATAGATATATATATATATAGTAAAATCATATAAGTGGGTCAAAATCATGGTATATCAACTCTCCCAGACTTACAATTTTGCTTGTCCTTAAGCAATTACAATAGGTAATCTTTGGAAGAAGTTTAAAAATAGCAGAGACTCAATTAAATCTTATCTTAGGATCATCACCTCTACTTTGTTGCAAGCCACATCTCATATCAATTAACTACATGAGTACATTATACCATATCCTAGCTTAGCAACCAAATTCATCTAGCTAATCAACTTAGCAATCCTGTTTGTCTATCCCCTCTACTGATTTCATTTATGCATAAAATAAATGTGTATGCTTTACTTTGGGAGTATTGATCAAGGAACACATGGATTCAACTCAAGCAAGTTTCTGAACACACATGCAGTCTTCTCTGATTCATTTCTTCCTTTTTTTCTCTCTTCTCTGAATCCTTATAGTTTCAATTTCAATGAACATTGATGCCACTAAGGCTAATCTCTGTATCATCTCATTGACTAGCAACACATGCATCTTCTACGGATGCGTCTTCGATCAATTACACAGGATGTATCTCGATCGATATGTATCTCTAGATATCGACTTCTTGTCTGATCTTTATGGTCATCTCGGGAAAACACTCCTTTAAGCTCCATAATGACACCTAAAACGTCACTTTATTCCAAAATGCTCATGAACCTGAAAACATACCTAATAGACTCCAAAACATAGATATATATATAGTAAAATCATATAAATACCATGGGTAAAAGGTGGTCAAAATCATGGTATATCAACATGCGATCTTTTAGATAGGAAAACGATTGGACCTTTGAGCTTTATAGCACCTCTGGCAAACCTAAGTATCTGCCCTCTCCTCCTTCTGCTAAAATCCCCAAACTACTTTTCACTTGGTTTCTATTTTCTTCCAGGACTCCTCTGCCAAAAATTATTGAAAACTTCTCATGATTGATCATCTGTCATGTGACTCTTTCATATCTTTTAAGCATCTCATGTAGAACTGAGCTTTGTGCTTCATCCGCTTTGCAGGCAAACAAAAAGTCATCAGCAAATAACAAATGATTAATAGAAGGACCCATTTCCCCAAATTTGATTCCAGTGATACTTCCTGCTCCTTCCGCTTTCCTTAGGAGATGAGACAAGCCTTCAGTACAAATGACGAACAGTTGAGGTGACAACGGATCACCCTGTCTAAGTCCTCGTTGAGGAGATATCATTCCATGCGCTTGATCGTTGATCAGAATTGAATATGTAACCATAGTAACACATATCATAATCAGGTTGATCCATCTCATATCAAATCCCATAACACAAAGTATTGCTCGAAGAAAACCCCAATTGAAACGATCATATGCCTTCAATATATCTGTTTTCACCACCATCCACTCCGATGATCCACCTTGCACATTATTGGAGAACTCTTTGAATATATATTTTTTTTTAAAATTCGAATTTTTCTCATCAACAACCTTGTTCATATCTAAAGTCCAACATTACCAACTTACCTGTGAAAGGCATAAAATCAAATCATTTATTTTCAGTTATTCTACAATAACTAAACTATAAATTAATAATGGTATAAACATAATATTTAATTCATTTTACAAAACTTTTCAACATTCGTATATTTGAAATGACTTTATTTGCCAAATAACCAATAAAAAAGTATAATTAGTTTTTAGTAATAAGTTAGAGAGAGATAGGAAGAGAAAGAAGGAGAGAAAGGGTGGTTTTGGTTAGAAAGTGGGGTTATTTTTTTATGGTTATAGGGGCAAATTTCCCTTGAAAATATGTTTTTATTAAAAGAAGTAAAATGTATTTCATGGTTTATATACTAGCCTAATATAAATTTTGACTTTCATTTTGTTCTTATTAAATAATGTAGTGTATAAGAGATATTTACTATCTAATGTAATTATGTTTTAGATGCAATATGATAAAATAATAAATATTATGTTTTATAGTGTCAATAAAAGTTATAAATTAACTTCATTGTGGTTAAACAAATATTGCAATGTTTTATTTACATTTATATGAAAAAATATTTACAATGTTTAATTGTTACATTTTTCATCTGATTTTTCTAAAAAAACATAGGTAATATCTTATCAAATTGATTTATTTTTGGATCGGTCTAATTCAAGTCGGTAAAATTTTTTAATTCTTTTTTGTTATTAATCTATTGAATACTAATTTATAGAATTTCTATGGTATTTCCTAGTTATATTTTTTTTTCAGTCAGCCGAGTTTTTAGATTATTTAAAAAAAAAAGACTTAGTTATGATTTTTTTCTTGCTTTAATAAAACGTATATAAATTTATTTCATACAATTGCCAAAATTCAGAAACAAAAAGCAAAAAAATTCGAGCTCTTCGAAAAAGTATCAAAGTCTTTATGTTGTTCCTGTAGAACATGTTTTGCTATTTATTATTTAAATTAGAATGATAGAAGTATGAAAACAGTTGAAATATATAATTATGTAACTTTACTTCTGAGACAACTCCATCTTCAACATGGAAAAGTCTAAATGCAGTGTGGGCCATCCTCAAAAATTGGTCATGTGAGTTTGGTTTGAAAGAAAGCACAAGAAATGCGTCTTAACGGAAATTATAGAATAAATAGGGTTGAGTTGGAGATGGTCTTACGACCAGAAACGTCTTTACAACCGGAAACTCCAACGATAATGTTAGAGTCGAGAGGAAAACTGAAATCCAGACAGTGACACCTTATCAAATTCTTAATATTTTGAATCGGTCCAACTTTAACTTGCAAAATTATTATTTTTAGTTATTAATTTATTGAATATTGACTTATAAAGTATCTACTGTATTTTCAAGTTAATTTTTATTTTTTTTATTCAGTCGTCTGAGTTTTTACATCATTTAAACAAAATTAAACACTAGATTATTTTTTTATTCTTATTTTTCTAAAAAATATATGAATTTCTTGAATACAATTGCAGAAAGTCATAAATAAAAAGAAAAACCACTTAAGCTCTTCCGGGCGATACACAATCTTTTAGAATATATTATTTAAATTTTGAATGGTATTGAAATGTATAATTATAGAAATTTGTTTTCTAGAAAATTCAAAGACGGCATTTCGGTTTACAAATCGCATCGCATTCCACTTTGCTATCTCGACACCTTTTTGGTTTGGAATTGCAGCACCAGTCAGAATTTAGTGTTCTAGTGCATGTTGGTGCTTCTGCATCAACTTGATTGACATCCGTATAAAATTTTCAAATTAAAACAGTTAGAATAAATGATTATAGTTTTGATAATAATGATAAACCACTGGGAAAAAGTAGGCTATATATGCAATACATTCATGAAAAGTAGCAAGAAAAACCAAGACTACGCAAAAGATAGCAATTTAGATGTTGACATTTTAATTCTTCTTTGCAAATAAATGATTTGTTAGTTTGTGATGTATAGAAATCCTACATATGAGCATATTGTATTTGAAAACTCTTTGTGCGATGATCCAAAAAACTGTAATCAAATTGACTAGCTAATTTTATTTTCTTTCTATCCTAAAATGTTTATGTTAAAAATATATGTTCTAAAGTTTAATTTTATTTTTTGATACAATATATCACCATCTAAAAATATCAATTAACCACATCCATATATGTAATATTGAAACATTCAATGTTAGCTAAATTAGATAGGCACGCATAAGCTATCAATTTTGTTATTTACGAATTTTTCATAAATGAAAAAATAATCTTTGGTTTTTTAATAGATTAATGTATAGCTGTTATGAGAATAGGGCTTGGGCCAACAGAAATGAAATATTCTAATAGATTTTAATTTATATAGCAGTTATAATTTTGAAGTAATATTTTATTGACTGATCTATAAATAAAATATGTTTATTTTATAGATATATAGAATTCGTTAATATATATATATATATATATATATATATATA